>CAUYSK010068737.1:0-22204 GCA_963575035.1 Avahi laniger | reverse complement strand
GTGAGTCTTGAGTGAACATGAAGGCCTGGGAAAATTCTGTATACTACTGTAGACTTTATAAACACTGTATGGTTAGGTACACTAAATTTATAAAAAATATTTTTCTTTCTTCTACAAAAATTAATCTGAGATTATTGTAATCCATTTACTCTATTAACATTTTAATTTTTTGACTCTTGTAATAACAGCTTAAAATACAAACACATTGTACAATCGTACAGAAATATGTTCTTTCTTTGTATGCTTATTCTATAAGCTTTTTTCTATTAATTTTTTTTTAACTTTTTAAACTTTTTTGTTAAAAACCAAGACACAAACACACAGTAGCCTAGGCCTACACAGGGTCAGAATCAATGTCCCTGTCGTCCACCCCCACATCTTGTTGCACTGAAGGTGTTCAGGGTAGTACACACACGCAGCTGCCATCTCCTGTGTATGCTACCTTGGTATTCTTCTGGAACACCTCCCGAAGGACATGCCTGCGGCTGTTTTACAGTTGACCTTTTTTTATAAGTAGAAGGAGTACACTCCAAAATAGTGATAAAAAGTATAGTAAATGCACAAACCAGTAACATAGTTGTTTATTGTCATTATTAAGTGTTGTGTGCTATGCACAATCGTGTGAGCTAGACGTGTATACCACTGGCAGTGCAGTGGTTTGGTTTATACAAGCATCACCGCACACGGGAGTAATGTGCGCTAGGACCTTGCCATGGCTGTAACATCATTAGGAGGTAGGAAATTTTGGGCTCTATTATAATCTTTATGATCACTGTTGGATATGTACTCCATCATCGATCAAAAGGCTGCATGACCATATGTGCCACATGACCGTAATAGATAATATTCCTTCTTTCTTCTCTCGCTCTTCTCTGCTTTCCTTCCTTCCTTGCTTGCTCTCTTTTTCCTTCCTTCCTCCTTTCCTTTCCTTCTCTCTCTCTCTTTTGCAATGGAGATTTCTGATCCGATACTGTTGAAACATATGGCAGTGGGAGCTTCCAGATTTGGGGTATTCAGTGGCATGACCTTGTTGTTGGGGACACAGGTTTTCTATTCTGCCGTGTCACCCTTAGCACATTGGCTTTCATCCTTTGAGAGGATACCTTTTTTTTTTTAGTTTAATCAATTACATTTTAAACTAGACTTTAATATGTGATGATTATAGTGGGCTGAATAATGGCCCCCTAAGATATCAGCTCCTAATCCCTGGGACCTGTAAATGTTACCTTATATGAAGAAAGGGTATCTGAAGATATAATTACATTAAGGATCTTGATATGAGATTATCCTGGATTATCCAGTCATAAGTGTCCTTCTAGCAGAGAGGCCAAGGGAGAGTTGATAATACTGAAGAGGAGAGGGCGGTGGGACCCGCGAGGCAGACACTGCGGTGGCAGATCACAGGCCAAGCAATACGGCCCCAGAGGCTGGACAGGGCGAGGAAGAGATTCTCCCCTCAGCCTCCGGGGGGAGCTCAGCCCTCGAACGCCCCTATGTCGGTGAAACTGGTCTCAGACTTCTGCCTGCAGAACTGTGAGAGAATACATTTCTGTTGTTTTAAGCCACTGAGTTTGAGGTAGCTCGTTACTGCAGCCCCAGGAAATGAACGCAATGATGCACAAGGGTTGGCGGGAGGTGAGCACAGGGTCCAGGGCGTGACCACCATGAGGAACAGCCCCGGTTGCAATAAGGATTTCTAGGACTCCAGGGCCGACTGAGGGCCAAGCATGGTTTTAAGCATCTCATACTCTTTGTGTTTCCCAGGAGTCTGTGAAATGAGTGTTGTTTTACAGAGGAAGAAACTGAGGCTCCGAGAGGTAACGGAACCTGCTGGAGGTCACATTGGCAGGACGTAGTGGAGCTGGGATTTGAACTCAGGTTTCATGGATGCCAAAGGCCCATGCTTTTTTTACTTTGCTCCCTGGAAGTTGGCTACTTGATGCATATTTATTCACTATTTGAATAAAAATATGGAGCCTTATTAGTATTCAAATTTGCAAATTGAAGCTACACACCATTCCTTTATTTTATTAGGAAAAGAGGGATAAGTGGTGATTACGGAACTACTTTCTGGCATCTTGCTCACTCTCTGCTGCTCTCTTCTGGGCCACCAGGTGCCTAGTTAAAAATGGGAAACTATTTCAGAGGAAGATGGGGAAAAGAAACACGGAGATGCCAGAATCTCTGCCACCCTGGGGGTGGTGGGTGCCCAACTCCAGCAGTGATGCCTGGAGGTCCTGAGACTGGGACACAGGGTCGGAGGGAGCGCCCAGGCTGGGGGGCCTTGAATAGGATAGAAGCTGGGTGCCTGTGGACACAGCCCTGAGCCTGGCGAGCTCGCAGCAGTTTGGGAGCGCGGAAAGGGAGGAGGTGGAACCCTCGGCCATGTGTGATATGGGCCTGGAAAAGGTACAAAGGCAATGACAGCAAACACCATGGATTAAAAAACCAGTATGCTTTCCCCTTTTCTGGGATAGAATAAACATAAACAACCCAAGGGAGGGTGAGAAAGCCTTGTAATAAATGATTCTGAAATTTTTGTCAACAATGGACAGTGGGAAATCAAAATATATTTGGAAAACTGGAACACTGTGACATTTCACATACTCCATTTGAATTTGAGGAGCAATTCATAAGAGTATAAGGGTAATCCCCATTGTTGGTGAGTTACGGGGAGTAAACTGATAGTGCTCTTATGGAGATCAGCATAGTGTCACATGTTACGTGTGTTAAAAATGTTCAAGCCCTTTGACCCTGTGATAAATCCAATGTAAAGAGCTTAGTCCACGGACACGATTTCACAAAACTTATCTGCAAAGAAGTTTTTTGCACCGATTGTTTAAGCTAGAGGAAAACAGGAGACAATCCAACTGGCCAGTGTAGGGGACTTGTCTTTCTCTCATGTTTCTGCTTCAGTGATTGAAACACTTCTGCCTTCTTGTGCAAGTAGTCGGAGGCCGCTTCTGCCTTCTTTCTCCCCCATACTCTTCATACCCCTGGGAGGAGGTGTAGCTCACCCGATGGGTAAAAATGGGCCAAGGGTGACTGCCCAGGAGTTGTGTGCCACCTGCCTGGCCCTCAAAGATCCTGTGCATGCAGCTGGTCAGGCCACGTCTTATCTCTAGGTCTGTGGGCCCAGCCCTCTTCATGCATCCCCAGGTCTAGATTTAGGGAAGAAAGCCTGATTTGGGCTTCAGGTTTATGCAGCATTTGGAAATCTGGCTCTGTCTGTAATAAGGTGGATACTGTATTTTAATTCTCACCAGGTGCTTAAGTTCTTCACAGAATGGTGGTGGGGAGATAGTGATTGAACTTTGCCCATGACATGTCAACCCATGGTACATTAAGTGAGAACAGCCATAAGAGGTGGCATTAGAAACCAAAATGTCATAAGGAAAGATGGTTCTCTTGGGGCAGCAGCAGCAGCTCGTACAGGCTGACTCACAGCTGTTTCTAATATGCCAGGCCCATGTAAACAGGCTTTCCGACACCACCGGGCCACTCGGCTGACTATGGTGCAATTGGAGTGTGACATCTGAGTCACTGTGAGGCTCTGGCTGGCATCTTCCTGGCCATGTGGTCCCCTGTGACTGTAACCTATACAAGAGGAGCTTGTGCATGCTGGATTTGTAGAATTAGCCTAAAGGCTGGTATTGAATTATTGGACAATTATTTCCCCTGAATCATGTGTAATTCTTGGTCCACAGATGCACTTGTTCAAGAATTATAACTGTTATTTTCTATCACACCATTATTACTGACTCCATGACTCTTCTGGTCCCTAACAGGTTTCCATGGCATCTCTGGCTTCTGGGACTTACATGGCACTGAGGCACAGAGAGGGAAAGAACCTCTGGTCCTGGTCATGGGTCCATACAGGTAATCACTGAGACACCCACTGTCCTTGTCCACATGGCCCCATTCAGGTTTGGTGGCTATCTTAAAGTGCTGTTCTTTGAAAAATAAACTCTTTAGGTTAAGCCATTGAAATTTTAGGGTTGTTACCGCAGCATGACTTAAAACTGTCCTGACTAGAAAAGGTAGAATAAATAATTTTCCTCCTACCTCAAAATAGTGAGCAGCGCCACAGTTAACCGAATCGTTAAATTGAGTGACTGAGAACATGACAACTGCCACAGCCTGCCTGTATCCCAGTGAGACAAATCGAGAATTTCTCATTCCTCTCCCTTTTTCTGCCTGCCTGCCTCCACCCTCCGGCAAGTCTGTGCGGCGGTTACTGGCTGCTGGGTCTGTACTGCACAATGTCCTTGAATCTGGGACAACTGAAGTAGAATTGATCTAGCTGGGTTTTCTAAGTTCTGTGGGCATGGCGCTCTTAATATGATATTGCTGTGTATCCTACTGATTCTTTGAAAAAGTGGGAGACACAAGAAATTTTAGGTTGGGTCAATTTGCTGAAGGAATGACACCCCTTCTAATGAGAGCCTGGGCGGCAGCTTCTTGAGGAAACCAGGCATCCGACTGATCCTTTTGACTAGAACAGGGCAGGTCAAGAAAGTAGGAATTGCAGAATTCTGGATTCGAATTCTGTTGGCTTTTCATTAGGTGATTTCATATTTGGACTTTCATTTCTCCCTGGGAGCTTAATCATTGCAGCAGGTTTTGTTGACCTTTGGCACTTTCTATTTAGAATATTTTATGCTATTGTTTGGGCTCACTGCAAAACACAGTGTTTTTCAAACTTTTTCTTAAATTTTGCCATGCATTATACATCATGGCCCTATAATTGAAGCACCAATTTTACAAAATAAAAACAGCTTAGCTGGAGTTCCCCTGAAAGCAGAGCTGCGACAAAGGCTTGCAGGTAGGCAGTTTACTGGGAAAACGGTTCTGTGGAGCAGGAGTGAGTAGCAGAGGGAGGAAAACAGCACAAACCCACACAGGCATGTGCGCCTGAGCTCACCGCTGCCATGGCAACCGCAGCTCAATCCCGCAGGACCTTCCAAGGAGCTCATGGAATGGAGCGCAGAGCTGTCTCCTTGGAGGCTGGGGGGAGGTGTGCTTATCCACTGATGCCTGTCTCATGTTGGGCTCCAGGCTGGTCCTAAGTATGTTAACCCCCTCCTTCCAGGATGTACTGCAAGTGGCAGGTACCTGCGTGGATCTGGTCAAAATTTGCATGGAACTGTTTGGGGCATTCGTGGCTGGAATAAGAGGTGCACAGAGAGGGTCTGAAGTGGCCACGAGAGATTTCAATCAAAATATTTGCCCTAAGTGCGATGCCTTCTGACATATTCTATTCTACTCCAGCTCATCTCTCTCACACACACACTGGCTAGTTGAGGCCCACTAACCAGAGGTTCTCAAAGTCTAGAGTCTGGAGACTCTATCTCAAGGGGTCTTTGAGATCAAAATCATTTTCATAGTTATGCTGTTATTTGTCTTTTTCATTTTCATTCTCTCATGAATATGCAGTGGAGTGTTCGAGTTTGTGGATGTGTGGTAATGTAACAGGTTGAGTGCAGAAGCAGATGTGAAAACCCAGCTGTGTTCCATTAAGCCAGACATTAAAGAGATTTGCAAAAATGTGAACAATTCTGCTTGTCTCACGGAATTTTTCTGGTTTGGAAATATTCTTATTTTTCATAAAATATGTATTTATGTTAATTTCATTGTCTTTTTGGAATCAGCTTATTATTACACCAATGATTTGGGTTAAATGTTTAATGTAACAGAAATTTTCTATTTCTCATTATGTGATAATAATGTGATCAGTAAAATTAACTTTATGATGAAAAGTAATGGCTTTATTATTTATAAATACTTTTTAAATCTCTATTTTAACTTCTAAATATAACCCCCACACACAAACGTCTTTGGGGCTCTTACTCTTTATAGGTTAAAGGAGTCCTGAGAATAAAAAACGTGGAGAGTTGCTGCATTAAACTGACCATGACCTTCAAAAAAAATTGCTGCCCATAGTTTGAAAAACACTGGTATAACCTTTTATGAGTTGTGAGCACAACGTGGTTGAGAAATAGGACGAAAAGCGAATTTGAGGTTTAATGTCTAGTGCAGTACTACAGTTAAGGTTCCATTCTGACCCGTTTTCAAGTCTCCTTAGGCCCATTGTTGGTCCTAGCGGAGACAGGGGCATACTACCGATGCGAGCAGGAGTCTCAGCAAGAGCGGGACAGAACTGCTCTGATAGCTGCTGGCTTTCTCTTCTGAAGTGGACAGCTACTGCCCCGCTTGACCACAAGCTCAGTTAAGTCCAATCACGTAAGGCAGCCATTCTCAACTCTGGTGGCGTATTATGAGTGTCTGGAAGACAATAAAGAATTAACCCTGCCTAGGCCCCACTCCAGACCAGTGAATCAACATTTCCAGAGGTGGGCATAGACGCTGTTTTTTTTCCCTTTTTATTTTTATTTATTATTTATTTTTGAGATTAATCATAATAATTTATTTAACCCAAAATATTATTTCAATGTCATCAATATAGTATTATCAAAGTTTTTTTGGTATGAAATTTTTCAAAGTCACTTTGTATTTTAAGCTTCCAGCACATCCCAATTCAAACCAGCCTATTCCACGTAGCCAGTGGCTGCCTCATTGAAGTTCACCTCTGAGGGTTCTGACTCTAATGACCTTAGAGAGGTGAAGGGCCCGAATCCACTTTTTCTGCCAGAGAGGAGGGAACACTCTCTTCCTGCCAAAATCTATTCAAGGCCCAAGGGTGGGAGAGATGGTGCCCAGAGAGAGCGAGCAGGGAGCTACAAGAAGGAAGTGTCCACAGGTAAACCGCTGTTGCCCACCTGCTACTTGGAAGGGGCCCATCCCCCTTCCAAAGATCAGACAGTGAACAATGGACAGGGCGGCCCAGGAGAAGGAAATACATGTCTTTATATTTGTTCACAGGGCCTTGGCCTCCAGAATGTGGCTGTGGGGAAAATAGATTAAAGGAAATTTTATTTTGCAATTTGGCCTTGGTTCTAATTGTCAGGCTGTGGTTGTCTGTTTTCTCCTGTGGTGTGGGGAATTATCTGATTTTAAGCACCAATCACAGGTGTACATGTATACATGTATTTCTGTATAACTCAACACCATCTGACAAGAGATCCAACTTTAAATATGGGGAAAATAAAATCAGTATGCATATGGTACCCTCTGTTTGCCAGTTAGCTAATAATCAACCTGTCATTTAATCCTGGCATTCTATCTGCAGTGGGTGTACATATTAGTTAGCTACTACTGCTTATTAGCCTGTGATTGAGCAGGTCAGCAATTTAGTCTGTGCTCAGCTGGGCCATTTTCTGGTCTTTGCTGGACTCCTTCAGGCATGTGTGATCAGCTGCTGGCTGACTAGCTGTGCTTCTGTGGGTGAGCTGGCCGTCGACTGAGCACTTTGGTTGCCCTTCCCATGGCATCTCATCCTCCAACAAGTTAACATTGCCTTGTTCTCATGGGGATGGCAGAGTTCATTTCCTGATTTCTGGGGTGTTCTGGTGTCTTCCCTGTGAATTTCCCAATGCCTGCTGGTCACAAGGTGATAGAGGCTGCAGCAGAGCCACCCGGACCTCCTGGAGCAAAGGAGAAGGAGCTTAAGATGGGCCTCAGTAGCGGACATGGCAAGAGAGACAAAGGCCCAGCCAGATCCCAGAGGCCACACCTTCCTTTCCTGTTGCATGCCTGATTTTTTTTCCCTTTTTAATTGAGGTATATCTTATATTAAGACCAAAAATCTTCATAAAATAGCTCCATGATATTTTAAAAACATGTATTATACCCATGTAACCACCATCCAGATCAAGATGTAGGGCATTTTCAACTCATCAGCAGGCTCCTTCATGCCTCCTAGTTAATATCCTGCTCCAAAGGTAACCATTCTTCTAATACTTACCACCATTCGTTAATTTTTCCTAATTGTGAACTTCATATAAATAGAATCATACAGTATACATTTCTTTATGTGTGACTTTTGACCAGCATTATGTCTGTGATATTCATTCACGTTGTCAGCTACAGTGGTAATTCATTCTTGTTTGCGTGGCCATGCAAACAGACCGCAATTTATTTATTTACCATTCTATACTTTATAGAGTTGGCTGATTCCTTTAAATTGCTCTTAAGTGTGGTGACATGCTCTTACCATGAAATAACACAGGAAAGGGGACAAACTAGGGAATAAAAAGAGCATATTTATGTCACCCCTCAAGTCACCCAGCATGACTTACTAGGTAAGGATATGGTTATTGAAATAAAAGTCCTGGTTTTCCCAATTACTTAAAATTATTAGTTTTCTTTTCCTTTTTATTTTTGCAGAAGGTATAGTTAAATTTCCATAAGTTAGAATTTGTGACTTCACTTCTGTGTGGAGATAAATGCACATGTACATATCCCAACGAAAAAGACCAGCCTGACTAGCATAGAGATTTAGGGTACCAAAAGTTAGTGCTAAATAAATTTAGGTTTGGTCTGACTGGCTAACTGTGAGTGGAGTCTTGCTAAGTAATATATGGTTTAAAAAAATCTTACATCGGCTGGGCGTAGTGGCTCACGCCTGTAATCCTAGCACTCTGGGAGGCAGAGGCGGGTGGATCGCTCAAGGTCAGGAGTTTGAGACCAGCCTGAGCAAGAGCAAGAGCCCGTCTCTACTAAAAAAAACAGAAAGAAATGATCTGGACAACTAAAAATATATATACAGAGAAAAAATTAGCCGGGCATGGTGGTGCATGCCTGTAGTCCCAGCTACTCGGGAGGCGGAGGCAGAAGGATTGCTTGAGCCCAGGAGTTTGAGGTTGCTGTGAGCTAGGCTGATGCCACGGCACTCACTCTAGCCCGGGCAACAAAGTGAGACTTTGTCTCAAAAAAAAAAAAAAGAAACATCCAGATATTAATAAAGGCAGTACCATTCAACCTAACTCATACCAAATCCTGCAGTTCCCTCAAATAAACTTCCCCAAATATTGTCCAATTCGATAAAAGGCGTAACTATCTATCTAGTTCTTTAATCCAGAACAATCTTGGAATGACCCTTGATCACAATTTCTCTCAGTCAGTCCTTCCTATCCTCTACGGTCAGACCATACCCCAGTCGGCTGTCTCCAACACATGCTGCAAAACCATCCACTCCTCAACTCCACCAACACTCTGGTCTAAGCAGCAATCATTTCTTGCCTGGATTAATGCAATAGCTTTCTAATGGTCCCCTGTTTCCATACTCTTGCCCCATTCCCAACTCCCCTTCCGAATCTATTCTCCATCTCCCAGTCAGTGACTTTTTAAGAACATAAATCAGGCCACGTCTCTCCCTTGCTTAAACACCCCCAGTAGCTTGTTACCTGAAGTGCCCCAAACTCATCGCACTTAAACTTAAGTCCAAACTTCCTACACTGGCCTACAAAAGCCTTCATGATTCCGGCTCATCACAGACCACATCCTCCCATGTTCAGAATGCTCTAGGCTCACTGCTAGTCTTCCCTCTGTTCTTAGGACATACCCAGCTCCTTCTCACCTTGCCGTCTCTGCCACTTCATACTGAGAGGCTCAGCCTGCCCCTCCTGTCTTTCTTTGTATGACTGGCCCCTCTTTTTGCTATTCAAATCTCAACCCCAACTGCCTCTCTCTGAGAGGCCCTCCTTGACCGCCCAATCTAAAGTAATCACCCCTTTGCTTTCTAGAATGTCATGCTATCTTAGTTCTCTGCATAATACTTATTACAAATAATATTTTATTTGCTTCGTCTGTATCAACCTGCCTCTAAAACATAAGCTTTTTGAGAGAGTCTTACTATTACTACATCTCCAGGGCCTATAGAAACACCTGGTACCTAGGGAATACTCAATAAATATTTGTGTCTTACACATGACTCTGATGGCACAAATAATAAATGTACACTTCCCCCAAATGTAAGAGTTTGAATTCTGGATGCCTCAGGACAAACAGGAGGAAGGACACAATCATCCTTTGCAAATAACAACATAAATGCCTCTTGAAAGGAACTTCTTCATTATACAGACGCTTATTTTTTAAAGTCTGGTATATGGTAATGTAGTATTTTATTTATTCTGTCCATTAATAATTAATACTTTAGAACACTTCCAATATTAATTGAACTTAATCTAATAGAAGACCAACTTACTTTTTTTTACATCTCAATATTGGGTATTAGTAAGAGAGATGGTCAAAATAATTATGGTCAAAATTACGTTAAACACTTAAAAGTAAATGCTTGGTGTTAGCATGTCTACGTACAATTCAGCTTTTAGTGTAAGGGTCTTTGGCTGCAAGAAAGAACATTTGGTTTACTTCACTAATAGAAATATCTCTTAATGCTGGAATGGCCTCTTCTTGGTATTTCTTATGCTGTTGATTTTTAGCATAATTATCTGCAAGAGAAGAACAAAAAGCTCTGTTAACCCAAGCAATTTCTTCTATAGTCTCTGTGGCCAAGGGAGACCCACCACATAGTTTACTAGGCTGATGTTTTGTTAATGACAAATACCACGTTTAACATAATTAAGTAATGTCTTAAATCTTTTCTTTAGAAGAAATGTCCCCATTAAAATAAAAATGTAATCAGCAAAGTGGTTTTCTTATCTCTAACTTGGAAAGAAATTAATATTTCATTCAACTGTATGGTGGTTAAGTCCCATCTGCACATTTCCCATAGTGACAGATTCATACCTAGGCCTTGAAAATGTATTTATATCAACACTGCAAATGTATTTATACATTTATAAATGTATTTATATCAACACTGCAAAACTATTATCATTTGGTGCAAATATTCATACCAACTTAACGATTTCCCCTCTTTGCACAAATTGTCTATTTGTTGTACTTCCAGTCAAGAATGCAAGGTATATAGGTTATTAGGGATGAAATTTAAAAATACTATAATTGATTTTCCAAATACATTATATGAGTTGATGAATGAAGGTTTGGAATAGCTGAAAAATCATACCACGGAACTTAAAAAATACTTTTCTTCCTAGAATCTAAGCAAACTCAGGAATCCTAATTTATCTTAATCTTTAGACTTGAAATGAAAAGACTTAAAAAAAAATAAAACCACAAAAACATGTTGTGACTCTTCTATCCACATAATTGGAATAAGGTGTCCACAGTGATCCTAAGGATACACACCCCCAAATCCCTCCTCCTGAACAAGGTTTGCATGTACGTTTTTGCCATCCCTTTATCAACAGTGCCTATTTAGGACAAAAGAAGTTTCTCTCAGGCAAAGCTGCTGAGGAACATAGTATATACACTATAATTTATCAGAATTTATTTCCTCCATGAATATAACTAGTGCATATTCATCAGAACTTATTTTCTTTATGTAATTATTTCCTTTTGTATTAGCTTTTATTCATTTCTCTAGGTTCTTTTTATTGACCCAATGTGTGCCTTGCAGTCTATTCTTGGTTGCTTTTCTGGATAAAACTCCTAATACCCCACTCTTCCATTCCCCCAGCACTTTCCTGTTATTATAAATATACCTGTGATTGTATGAATGGAGTTGAGTGGACAGGTGCTCATCATGTTGATTCCAAACAAAAGCACATAACCAATTACTATAGTAATAAGGAGATAGACAGGTAATGCCACTGCCCAGTATCTGCAAAAGAGAATACTGAAGTACATAACGGACACCTTAATAGGTTGTAATTCTCAACAGTCACAAAGTTTACATATTTTTTAAACTAAATTTAATTTTTATTAAAATATTAATACGTATATGAGAGACAAATTGTTTACAAGACTTATAATGAAAGGCTGCAGTTCTCCAGCCCACTTTCCCAACCCTGGAGTCTCACTCCCCAAAAAGGAACAATTTAAACACCTGCTTTTTCTAGTACTTACCTCTTCATTTCTATATAACATGCTCATATTATTATTTCTTGATTTTTTTCAATTTCAGGCATTTTCTCTCTACTTCCTAACATAGAGATGAGGAATTTACCTCTTCCTTTCCTTTTCTACGCTTACATCACAATTTCTGGTTATATAAGCATGTAAAAAAAATTATTATGACTATATATAACAATGTTTGCAACTGAAAACCTTAGTGTATTATTATTATATGCTTCCTTGTATAACTTTTTGTTTTTTCTGGAATAATTAAATTGTTTTTATCTATTTGCTTGGTTTCCTATGTGTCCATCAATACTAGAGCCTCAAATTCTCTAATAGGACTCTATTATGCCTCTCGATACTGTCAAGCACATCAAGTGCTCCACCTTGCCATGTTTTATTGAGTGCATTGTTTCTTTAACAATGTCTTCCTCATTCTTTTCTCTTTCTGGAACTTCTAGTAGTTAGATTTTTAGCCCTGTTAAACTTTCCTCTATTTTCTATTTCTCTTTTGTTCTACTTTCCAGAGATTACCTTTGGTTTATCTTCCAATCTTTCAATTAAAATTTTAATTTTGGTTATCATGTTTACAATTTAAATATAGCAATTCCCTGAACATTTTCTTTGTATAGCATTCTGTTCTTGTTTCAGAGTTATAATCTTTTGGGAATTCTATGTTATTTTAAAATTTTTTTCTGTTCCTTGAATTATGTCCATTTCCTTCAAGTTTCTTTTCTTTTTGCTTTTGTATCTCAAGTTAGAGGTTTTCCTTCAATGTCTGGTAACTTAAGGCAGTTCACTCATATTTAAAAATGAAGTGCTAACAAGCTAATTGTAAGTACTGTGTGTATGTGGGCAGGGATGGCCAACTGGTGAGCCTTCCTAATGAGACTGGGCCACTTCACTGGAGTCCTTTAAATGTCAGAAATTACAGATACTTTTTCTTGGGCTGGTCAGCTTCCTCAGGAAGGAACCTATCTTTTTCTGGGAGAACTAGGGTGGTATGAGCCTGGGAGCCCAGTGAGGGAAGGTGTTGGGGGGGAGGGGTAGACCTTATTATTCAGCCACACAGATTTTCTCTTTTTTTTTTTTTTTTTGAGACAGAGTCTCGCTCTGTTGCCTGGGTTAGAGTGCCATGGCGTCAGCCGAGCTCACAGCAACCTCAAACTCCTGGGCTCAAGCAATCCTTCTGCCTCAGCCTCCCGAGTAGCTGGGACTACAGGCATGAACCACCATGCCCGGCTAATTTTTTCTATATATTTTTTAATTGTCCAGCTAATTTCTTTCTATTTTTAGTAGAGACGGGGTCTCACTCTTGCTCAGGATGGTCTTGAACTCCTGAGCTCAAACGATCCTCCCAGAGTGCTAGGATTACAGGCGTGAGCCACTGCACCCAGCCAGCCACACAGATTTGTCACTTACTCCCACATTCAGTTAACTATTGTAGCCTCCAGGCTAGAGACTCTCATTCAGCCTTTCAGAGGAAGGCAGGGTTGGTCTCCCAGCTTTGAGGGCCAAAGGAGGAAGATTTGAGGTCTAACGCTCTTTAAACATGTTTTCAGTCCAGCCCAGAATTACCATGTTAAAGAGATACCTGGTACCTCCAATATCTGAGCCATTCTGGAGT
This sequence comes from Avahi laniger, assembly GCA_963575035.1. Lineage (NCBI taxonomy): Eukaryota > Metazoa > Chordata > Mammalia > Primates > Indriidae > Avahi > Avahi laniger. The sequence continues at coordinate 8,754 of CAUYSK010068737.1, read as the reverse complement.
TTTAGGGCACAAATATTGCTGGCTTCCCTACTTCAGCAATGTGAAAAAAGCATAAACCAAGACAGTTATCTCTCAGGTATCTCAAACCACTTTCCCAAAATTGATACTTCTTATCTGCTATCTTATTCTTTGCTTCTGTGGGTTTATACCATAAAAAATTTTTTTGAGACAAATGTGTGTTAATTCCACCATTTTTATTAGAGGTATATCAATAATGATCTTTAAAAACCTTTCAATTTCTATATGGCTATTCATGAATTTTAAAAGAATAAACATTTAAAGATTTGAGTAGTTTTAAGGAAAAAAATGATCCTTCAAAACAGCATTAACTGCATTCTGATTTAAGAAATATATTAAACTTACTTTTGAGGCCAATAGGTTAAGCCTAAGGAGTTTAGCCAAGATTCAGGAATAAAAGCCCACATGAGATAAAGTACTGTAGAAGAGGGAAAAAAAAAGAGAGAGAAGTCAGTAAGGCATGCATTCAATCTGCTAAGGTTCATTTAAACAAAAAAGCTTCTTCGAAGCATCCCAGATTCACTTGGAAATGATTGTTCCTTCCTTTCAGTTCTTCTAGTTCCTTATTTGTACCATTCTTATATTTATCATAATTACATTATTGGCCATTTTTGAACATGTCTTAACTCTCACACTATATTTTAAACAATTCAAGGGCACAAATCATGCCTTAGCAACTGCTGTAATCCTTGTATCACCTATCAGTTTGCTTTACGTACAGTAGGCGTTCAATACTTCACCTCCACAGAACTGAAGTAATTACAGACATTTAGTCGCTTAAAGGAGAACTTTTCTACCTTACTTCTGATCCACTACATGTTGAGCTTCTGCCTTATCTCCCAGAGTAGTTTTATTTCCCTCAACCCCAAATCTTTGTTGTTTACTGTTGTCCCTATGTAATAACAACAGCTAAGCTCTAAGCGCTCACTAAGTTAAGCACAGTTCCAAGCATTCTTATATACATTATTTCACATAATCCTCAAAACAATCCTCTGAGGCATGTGTGTGGTACTTTTTACAGATGAGGAAATGGAATCTTATAAAGGCTGTATCATCTGTCCAAGGTTGGGTGACAGAGACAATTTTAAACTATTAAATACCCACATTATTGATGAAGGATTAATATTTTTAACACATATGTATTACCAAACTCTGTATGTTCGGAGTGTGAGAGATGGCTTCTGCTCTCCCTGAGCTTAAAAATCTAGTGATGAATAGAGAGGAGTAAATTGGTATTTTCATTACACTGTGATAAGTGCTAATAAATGAGCAATAAAAGATGACACAGAAGCACATTAGAAGAACCTCCTTCCACTCGTAATATTCTTCCTTCTTGATTCTCTCCATAGTACGTGTTACCATCTGAAAGTGCATATGTTTTACTTATTTAATTTGTCCATTGACTATCTCCTCCCTCTAGAATGAAAGCTCTATGGAAGCAGGAAATTTTTGGCTGTTTTGCTCCTCCCTGGCCTATAACAGTCCCTGGCACATGGTAAGCACCCAATAAGGAACTGAATTAATTTTTGGTTGTGGGTGTTATGGGATTTAAGTCTTAAAGTCATTGCTTTTATTTATTTGTATAGTTTCTCATCCTTGAAACACTTTTGAACAAGGATTTACAAGACAACGATAACAACAGTAGCTAACATTTATTTAGTACTTCTTGTTCCTGTGCATTGTCTTAAGTGCTTTACATAAATTACCCCAGTTAATCCTCACAACAGTCATAAGAGGCAGCAGGGCGATGTCAGCCAGTGTGTCTGGGTTCAAATTCTAGCTCTATCATTTAGTAGCTTTGCAACCTTAGGCAAGTTACTTTACACCCCAGTACTCTCATCTTTAAAATGAAGACAATAATATTACCTATTTGATAGGATTGTTTTATGCATAATAAGCAACAACTATCATCATCAACACCCTTTTAGAGATGAGGAAAACTGAGGCTCAAAGAAGTTAAGTAAATGGTCCCAGGTCACAAAGCTAATCCATGGAGGAGTCGGAATTTAAACTCGGTCATAACTTCTTCATTTCAGACTCTGCTAGGCAACAGCCTGTTAGGTCCATCTGCAAGCTGTACTGATGATGTAGGTTGATATTTTTCATTTAGGGTTCAGAAGTACTATCATTCCACCTTTGTGGTTTCCACACAGTTCCAGAAAGTTCTACTGGGGGCACAGGATTTTCTCCCTCATTTGCCTCATAATACCCAAATCCTTCTGGGGAGACTTGGGGCCTGCTGTGTGACCCTGGACATATTACTGTCTCGGTGAGTGTCCGTTTCCTTAACTGTAAAATGTCATATTCAAGAGGTAAAGGGCACATATTTCAATATGGCTTCTCCAGCCTAATTCTCTTCACTTCCCAGCTGTAGTGAAGCCAAACTCACTTCCCAACCCTCTCATGCCTTCATTCAAAGCCTTTCCACGTCTTCCCTCCATCCTACTTATTCTTTTCTAATTAGTGTAAGTACGAGGGGGAAGGTCTCCTGGAGAATGCTAACTCTGACTTTCCAGTGGGATTTCAATGTCTCTGCACTGTGCTCCCTCGCCATCATCACACTGCGTGTTAACTGCGTATTTACTTCTCTGTCTCATCCACAAGACCACGACCTCCTTAAGGGCAAGGACCAGGTTTATTCATTCTGCGATAGTGTCTGGTACTGTATAAGCATTTGTTTGAGATTAAATCTCTTAGGCTAATGATGGCACACAGAACACTGAACAAAACATGAGTTCCCTTCAGGTTTTGTTAAAACGAGACATAGGTATAAAGAATCAACAGGTCACGTGTGCACATTCTAAGAACAAACGTATTATTTCCTTGTCATTGAACACCAGAAACAGCCCCTGGCCGTCCATCAGGAAAGTACTTACTGAAGCCAAACTGGGAGCTTAAGAAAAGAACAAAGCCATAAATCGCTCTTTCTGGCAATGGCGACGGTGAATTTTCCACCATTTTCCCCTGTGGCTTTAGACACTCTGCGGAAAAGAACACAATCATCCGTCAGTGATTCACTCCCCCTCACCATTGGTCTATCATAACCTCATCGCTTCGCTATGGGTACTGCCTTTGCGGAGCATAAGTGCCATCCCGCGCACACCCCCACGACACACGCCCGCGTGCACGCGCGCTCGCAAGCACCGCCGCCCCGCGTGCACGCGCGCTCGCAGGCACCCGTGCTGGCGCGCGCACACCCGCAACAGAAAGGAGGGCGAGGGGGAGGGCGAGGGCGAGGGCGAGGGCGGGGGCGAGGGCGGGGGCGGGGGCGGGGGCACAAACGCCTCCAGCTAGGCAAGCTCGGCCTTCCCGCGGGAAGGGAAGGTCAGGGAATAGGCTTGCGCGGCGTCCACGAGAACGCGGGCCTGCTGGGCCGGGCCCTCTCGTGGGAGCTTCTGCTGCTCATTAGAGGCGGGGTGGGGGAGGCCCTCGACCTTGGGTCCTGCTTGCTCCCACCCGGGCCCCTCCCGACACCTCGACCACCTTAGCGCTGAGTTCTCTGCGCAAGCGCCGACCAGGCAGCCGCAGCAGGAAAATATTGGAAAAATTGAGAGAAAGGCCGAAGCCCGAAGGCTGCCCCCGCCCGGGCGCAGGCGCACGACGACCCTCGTGAAGAGGGAACGCGCGAGCGCAGGGGCTGGCGAGACCGCTCGGCCCGCGGAGGCGAAGGAGGGGGCGGGCCGGCGCGACTGCGCATGTGCGCTGCCAGCCCACGTGACGCGTCTGCCGTCTGCGCCACCGCCCGCTCCCTCCGCGGTCTGGTTGACGTGGAGGGCCGGCGGTGGCGGCTGCGGTGGCGGCCCGCGTCCGAGGCTCGCGGGCGCCGGGCCCCGGTGAGTGCACACCCGGCTCGCGGCAGGGCTCCCGGATGTGTCACCTTGTCCTGCTGCAGCCGAGATGCCCGGGGAGCGGGACCCTCCACACCCCCTCCATGGGTGTGTGGTGAGTGTGGGTGTGTGCGCGTCGCCCCGTGTCCCTCGCTGTGGTGCCTGCTGTGTGTCTGCGTGGGTCGGGGTGTCCGCGCGATGAGTGGGTGTGGCCGCTTTTGTCTGCTCCAGTGGGTATGTCCCCTTTGGCCCTTCGCGAGCGTGGGCCCTCGGGTGCCTTGCGAGGGTGGGAGTAGCCCCTTTGTGTGCGCATCCCCCTTCTGCCCGCGCATCGGCGTCTCGCTCGGTGCGTGGGCGACACCTGTGCTGGATAGAGGGGCCCCTGCGGATGAGCGCTCGGGCACGCACCCGTGTGTCCTCTCCTAGCCCCCTTTGTGTCGGCGCCCGTTTTTCCCGGTGGCAGCGTGGGCGCTCCTGGCGTCTTCAGGCGGCCCCCGCCTTTGTGTCACTGCCTGTGCCCGTGGGGCGCGTCCCCCAGCGCGCGTGGCCGCGTCGCCTGTGAGCGAGACCCCCGCCTGGAGCACCGCCTCCGCGAGTGTGCGTCCGAGTGTGTGCTGCGCATGGGTTTTGTTGAGTGCGTAATCGCGTGTGTGCGGGTTTTCGTTCGTGTGTGTTCGTGAATGTTCGTGCACGCCCGGTGCTGCGTTGTGTTCCCTACGTGGGTGCCACCTGTTTTCCTGAGAACTGGCAGCGCAGTCCAGGGCCGGCCCCCGCCCTGAGGAATGGACCAGGGCAGGCGGCTATAACCCCTACGCGCCTCCCTCCCTCGCCCCTCTTCTGAGCATCCTCCCTCCCCCGTATGCGAACGAGAAGAGGGAGGACGGTTGCGGCTCTGGCCAGCTGCTCTGCAGTGTTGACGGTGTGAGTGTGGCTTGTTGCGCTAGTCTGGGGCCAGAGTAGGGGGCCAAGGACCAAAAATGGAGCCGAGGCGTTGGTGAATTTGGGCTGGCACCAGTGCGGCGTGCCTTTTGCAGAGGCGCCCCGGACGCCAAAACCCCTTCAATTGCAAATTCCTTCCAAAATACAAGCACACGCCAACCGGACAAATATATTGTGGCTGTCCCTGGCGTTCTTGAAAATACTTAATGGTTCACATTTTATGGCGTTCATATAAATCTCTTTCGATTTTGCCCTACCCTGGTAGGGGAAACAAGGTAGAAATCGTACAGATTTTACTCCTCCTCCCTTGGGAGTAATTTCCTCATAATTACGGTTCTATTTACGACATTTTTTATTGCTAGAAATTTTCATTTTATCCTAAGGAAAGTGGGATTTAGTGTAAGGATACATAGGGAAAGAAACTTCAGACCCATTAAGGACCTACTTACTGCTCCTTTTGCTCAAAGGTTCGTGCTTTCTGCTCAAGGGCTGCATTTTGGTGTCTCTTTCTTTCTATTCTGCTTAATTTTCTTACTCTTGCCTAATTTTCTTTTTTTCTTCTAATTTCTGGAATATTTCAGATATAAAATATAGAGGGGGGGTTCTAACCAATGCATGATTCAGATTTTACAGATTTAATTATTTTGCCAAATTTACTTCAGATCCTCTTTTTTTCAAGCAATAAAATTGCAGATATTGGAGGCACTCAGTTCCTCCCCGTCCTTCCCTAGAGATAGCCACTGTGTTCAGGTTTGTGTATATCATTCCTTTGCATATTGTATACTTTTCATCATGGTGAATCCATAAACAATATATAGTATTGTTTGTTTTTAAACTTTAATGGTATTAAACTATACTTGTGTTTTTTGCAACTTGCGTTTTTTTTTTGCTCAGCATCACCTTTGAGATTTATATATGAATAAATTGAATAATCGTGTTATCTTTGGTTCATTCATTTTAATTGCTGGTATAGAATTGCATTGTATGAATATACCATATTTAATTATACATTCCCTATTGATGGACTTTGAAGTTGTTTCCAGTTTTTGACTCTTAAAAACAGTCCTATAATAAATATCTTTGTACTTGTCTGCTTGTGCACACATTTGAAAGTTTCTCTAGGAAACACACCTAGTAGTAGATTTGCTGGATAGTAGGTTATGTGCATTTTCAACTTAACCAAATATCACAGAAGCTCTCCAAGTGGTTGTACCAATTTTCACTCCCTGGTATTGAATGAGAACACCCATTTCCTCACATCCCTGCTAACATGTTATTTTATCAGACTTTACATTTTTTCCTTCTCTTTACTGACCAATTTCTTTATGACTTTAGCTTGTTGCTAAATTTGCTTGCAGCCCCCTTGGCTTCTGCCCTAACCCTGTGTCAGCCTATGGGTTCATCTCTCACAGCTGATTGGCTCAGCCTTTATCTCGTTTGGTCCTTAAAAGATTAATTGCAGTGAACATTTATTATGTACTTAATGTATGTCAGTTCTTGTGGTTAATGTAAAGATAGAATTTCCATGATATGTGTACCTCCATAGTGGCAGGTGAGGTGATTTAATTAAAAGCATATTTTTTTCATATGATAAATGTCTTAAAAAATCTTGATTTTTATGTAATACTTGATACGTTCAAAATATGTAATACGTATGCATACTGTGAAGCAAAACAATAAAATGAACACCTGTGAATCCACTGTTCAAGAATCGAAATGACCAATACTGAATGTGCTCACCTCCAGAGGTGACTACTATCCAGAATTATGTGTGTTATTCCTTGCTTTTTAAAAATTTTATCAGATATGTATCTATCCCTCAACAATGTATTGTATGGTGTCTGTTGTTGAGTAAAAAAAAAAAATGCTGGGTTGTAGTCTTTTGGGACTTGGTTATTTCACTCAATGTTATGTTTCTGAGTCACTAATATTGAGTATAGATATAAGTCATTAATTTTCACTGCTGTGTAATATTCCATGGGTGAATATAACACAGAGATGCATTCTCCTGTTGATGGACATTTTGATTGTTTCCAGGTTTTGCTGTTATGATGAAGATTCTTGTGTATTATACAGTCGTAAGACTTTCTCTAATTTTCACACTGGTGTGTATGACCCCCAGGGGAGTAATGAAGATTTTCTAAGGAGTGTATGGGGTACAAATGATGTTAATCGATCAATTTCTAGATTATTAAATTCCACGTGTTCTCTTTCCTGAAATTGGTAACGCCTGAGGTCTAGATAGAGGCCTCCTGGTGGACTTTCCCTTTCACAGTAGAGTTTTACATAAGAAAGGCAAACCACAGCCCCACGGGAGTCTTAATAGGGCTTTGCCCCTAGTGGAAAACAAAGGGGTAATTTAAAATACAGTTTATAGTGTTAGGGAGAGCCTCTTAAAATCTGGGCGCCTCCCCATGCATTTCCTCTAGAGATGCATTTTCAAAAATGCCAGCGTATATTTTTTGACCAGCTATATGCTAGTAATAAGTATACATTTAAAGGAAGGATATATGAGTTTTACTTTAAAATGTTACCATGGTACTCTAGGAATTCATCCTTTACAATTACTTAAACTTACGGTGAAATTTTTTAGATGTTATTTTAATATGTGAAGGCATTGTAATTTTTAAAAGCATTTTTGGTGGTTTGTGAGCAAAAAAAGGTTGGAATACTGCCATGGTAAGCTATTTGCTAGAAGTGGAATTGCTGGGTCAAGAGTTATGATTGTTTGTTCAGCTTTGCAAAATGATGCCTGATTGTTTTCTTAAGTGGTTGTACCAGCTTATTCTTTGGCCAGCAGTTTTGTCAATTTATATACTTTGATTAACAGTGTGTAAGAGTTAACCTACAACCTTTTCAACACTTGTTATTGTTAGACTTCTTCATATTTTTCAGTGGAATGGGTATAAAATGATGCATCATTGTGATTTTAATATGCATTTTTTGATTGTCAATGCACTTGAGCATCTTTTATGCTTTCAGATATCATCTTTATTTCTCTTTTATAAAATACCTGGTCATATCTTTTACCCTTTTTTCTTGGGTTGTTTATAAAAACTGATATACTGGTAACACTGGTCTTTTATTGATTACATGCATGGTAAATATCTTCTTCCAGTTCATGGCTGTCTTTTCACCCTTTATGGTGTATTTTGGTGAACAGAAGTTCTTAATTTCATGTAATTTAATTGGAAAACTTCTTCTGAAGACATTCTTCTGTGTTTCTTTTTAGAAGTTTTAGAATGATGCCTTTCACATTTAAGTTCATAATTCATCTGGGCTTCATTTTTGTGTATGGTTTCATTTTTCTTTCCTCTGTGGCTCTAATTATCCCTATACCATGCATTGAAGGCCCTCTGTTCACCAGTGATCTGCTGTGCCATTTCTTTCGTATGTTTAGTTTCTGTGTGTGTGGGTCTGTTTCTGAGTTGTCTTTCTGTATCACTTGTCACCTTGTGTGTGTCTGTATTTTTTCATACCACACTGTCTTAATTATTGCTGTAGTTTTACCAGATATCTTGATAGCTGGGGAGGAGTTGGAATCTCAGGATCATTGTTCTTGTTTTAAGAATCAGTTTGTTACATGATACGAAAAACTCTTTGGGAATTAATTAGAATCGATTGAAACAGTTTGAGGGAGCATTGAAATGTTTAAGATTTTGAGTCATCCTAAGAATATGGTATTTCCATTTATGTAGTTTTTCAATGTAGTTTCATGATTTTCTCTGTAGAGATCTTTTTTAATGTTGATTCTGATGTTTCTAAGTTTGTTGCCGATATAAATGGCGTTTATAAACATTCTATTTTCCGACTTTATTGTTAGTAAATAGAAATTTAATGAGTTTTAAAAATATTAATGTTTAGTCATCTACTTGATAAACTCTTATTAGTTCTAACATTTTCTGGAATTCCTTTGGGTTTTCTATGTGGTTAATTATATCATTTGCAAATAGTGAGAGTTTTGGTTCTT
>CAUYSK010068736.1:0-17957 GCA_963575035.1 Avahi laniger | reverse complement strand
CACATAAGTGTTGATCAGTGAAACCACTTTGATGGCGAGTACATGTGGTGCTTGTTTTTCCATTCTTGAGATACTTCACTTAGTAGAATGGGCTCCAGCTCTATCCAGGATAATACAAGAGGTGCTAGATCACCATTGTTTTTTGTGGCTGAGTAGAATTCCATGGTATACATATACCACATTTTATTAATCCATTCTTGTATTGATGGGCACTTGGGATGTTTCCATATCTTTGAAATTGTGAATTGTGTTGGTATCTGTTTTTTAATAAACATGCATATTATGGAAAACCAATAAACAAAAAAGAATGGCTGAACTGACTTCTTTGCTTCTTCCAAACTGAAAAAATCCTGTAGGCTAAATTACACATTGGCTGTTGAAGAAATTTAGAATTTTAACATTGATGAGTTAAATGTTTGCCTTCTCCCTGACGACAGAATAAATGAGAACTGTTGTCAGCTCTCAGTCCCAGATACTCTCCATATACACCTTATCTTCAAACTTCACATTGATCTTACTTGAAGGGCTTGTGATCTTAGTAGAGACTTGCAGCTCAAAAAACAATACAATGCAAGCTGGATGAATTAGGCCTGGGGCCAGCCACTCTCTCAAACAAGATTCTAACTTTTTAAGTCTGCGCACCAATAAAGAAGACTGTACAGTAAAAGGCTGTCTTGCAAATGGGTGCCAGTTAATGTTTCACTTACTTCTTAAAGGTGGCCATTGCTATTGTGGAATTGGAAGAAATATACTGCAAAAGTGAATATGAATAGGAATGGTAGACTACCTAACCTGAAGTGTTATGATAGGCTAAAATTGAAAGGTCATTACATGCAGTTGAAAACATTTTAAAAATATGCTACTACATAGAGAAGCCCAAATCTTCCTATTCTGAGGGCACAGCGGGAAGAATATGGATTAGCAATAGAGTTCTTGTATAAAGTGTTTCTCTATGGGACACATTGCAAACTCTCAATTTCTCTTGGCTTCAGATTCCCTATTTCTACTCCCTTTATATATTATTTCTTAATTATACAGAAAAGTTATTTATCAAAGGTACAGTATAAGAACCTGATAATCATTGGTACGGTAATCATATCTGATGATTATCTGACAATCAAACTGATAATCATATCTGTATGCAGTTCAGGGAGGAAAAAAGGTAGGTAAACATAGGCCCTCTATTTTTCCACAAAATTGGAACATTATTACTTGATGTATTTGTAATTCTAAAGGATATTATGATTAGCAATGACTTTAAATATAAAAGGAGAACTCTGTACTAGAATGTAAAGTGGTATTGTAGGTGGAGTTATAGTATAAAAATAGCTTTTTGGAATCAGTTATATTTATGTAATTTGCAAATCTGTATTCTATCCGGTGCTAAGTCTATCCTGTCCTCTCTACCTATTCTTTTCAAAAGAAAATTCAATAGAGGAAAGAGAGAATTATTCCCAATTTTTGACTTTCAGTGTGGCCATGTGCCTTTCTTGGCTAACAAGATGTGAGTGGATGGGACCCTAGCAGAGTCTTATGATGTGCTTGCACAAGGGAGCTTGCCTCTTGCATTTCCTGCCTGTCACCCCAGGTAGTGGTTATTCCTGGGATTATGAGACACATGGGAGAGGCCTGGAACCAAACTGAAGGTTGGAACCACATCTAGCTGAACCCAGTCTACATCACCAAAACTCCAGCCCATCCATATAGCTGGGAAAAAGAAAAAAATGCACATTTCAATTTTCCACTGAGATTTCATGGTGTAACTGTAGCAGTCACTAACTAGTGTGCCTTTCCTTTGACTTTTCAGATTTAATGTCTATTTACCACATAGGATTTCCCCAGTTAGTAGTGAGCACTATTTACGACTGCTCATTTGTTTTCTCATTATTGACATTGTGATTCATAATCATAACACTGGATTATGTCTTTAATTATCTCCCTATTTTGACTCCAGACTGACTAATGTTGATTTCTGAATGCTTCTGTAACATTTACAGTGAATGTCTGTTGTGGAATGTAGTCAGTTCATACTTTGGAGGTTTCCTGACCTACTTGAGGGCTGGATGCACTTTAAAATGAGAATAGAGTATTTGAGGGCACCAGCTATTGGGTCAGAAAAAATTTTGGTTCAGATTATACCTCTACCATTTATTTATGGGCATGGTGAACTTGGGAAAGTTTTATTGTGCATTAGGTGAGTCCATTTTAGATTTATTTATTCTAAGGCGTGGCACTTACTCATTAGATTGACTTTTGTGGGGTCTTAGCAGAGTGCCTGTGGTTCTCAACAAGGTATTTCCAATCTGGTTGGGCCAGAATCCCAACATATTCTAGCCCTACTTCAGGGCTAGACATCATTATTCCGACATCATTATTCAGTTCTCCTCATTGTAGTAGACAATCTCTTCTATGTTTCCCAAAGTCTCTTCTTGTGCATATTCAGCCAAGCCCAATATACTACATTGAATCTCTGTGCAGACTTTTGCCTGCGTTCCATCAATGTAGCTCAGGTAGCTTGCCTCTGGATTCCAACCCCTCAGCAGCCTGGAACTCCAATTTCAGCCTCCTTAGTTCCTGCCACTCCTCCTGGAGTTCACCTACCCAAGCCAAAGCAGAAAAGTACCTCCAAGCAGAAATCCAGGGCAATCAGAAGGCTCACTCTGTATGTTATTCTTCTCTAGAGAATCATAATCTTGTACTGCCTTTTGTTTAATACCTAAAAACAGTTACCTTCTATATTTTGTCTAGTTTTGTAGTTGTTGACATAATGAGTGGCAACTATGCTCCTACTAATTGCTCTGTCAAGCCCAGAAGCAGAAGTCCTATTTCGTTTTTATTATAATTTCTTCAACCCGCTCTTATTTTCTTGTCTTGACTTTTCCTTAATTGAAGAAATTCATTTTATAATTCTTCTTTTGGTGATTTAAATAGCTACATTCTATTCCTATTAATTTAATGGTTGTTTTCAAAAAACAAATGTTTTTGACTGATGTTTGAACCTATATTTCTCTAACAACATCAATAATTAAAGAGCATATACTATAAGATTGCATCCTTTTAGAATCTGGTCATGATATTTGAGGCATAAATATTAGATAAGAAACACCTGAGTTATTCTAATTGCCAGTGCTATTATTTATACCTAGAAAATACAAAATAATCAACAAAATTAATTATACCAAATAACATAATTCAATAATTTGGCCACAAAATCAAAAGTGTTTCTGCATACTGAGACTTCTATTGGCTCCTTGTGGAAGAGAAACAGCAACCGTAGGCACAATTCTTTGGTTTTCCCCAATCTCTCCGGCTAAGAAAGAGGGGACAATTGAAGTTCTCCAAAGGGGGCTGAAACCTCACCAGGATGAGTAGACTGAGGTTAGGATTGCAATTCAGGTGTCTCAGATAGATGAACAAAAGGGAACTTGTGCCCTGTATATAACGATGTAATGGGCTGTCATCTTTGCGGGTTTTAGACTTTGTACTTTTTTTAAATTTTTTTGGAAACTGCTTTTTTAAATTTTGCACTGCCTTTGATTTTTCTTTTTCTTTTGTCTTTTGGAGATATGTGTGTGTGTGTGTGTGTGTGTGTGTGTTTGTAAAGAATTATTCCTTTCTGGTTATCTTGGAAGAATAAGAAGGATTATCTTCTCCTAACACAAGTAGAAAAGTCTTGGCAGTAAACCCCAACCTAGATTGTCCCGATGTCTGTGTGCATAACTACTAGCTATCCCTCAAAGTATAATTCTAAATTTAATACCTCTGAGTCTGTGAAAAGTGTCATAGTACATTACGCCCTATGGATCACATCAGTAAGAGAGAGGAGATGGATCTTTAGAAGAGAAAATCCCTGTGGGCAGGAAGGGGTGATGTTTCCCTAAAACGTCGTGGACACTGGCTCTGTGAGAATGTGAAGGAAGAGACACTTTGCCAGCAGCAGAAGAAAGGCAGCTGTCAAGTCAGAGAAGCAAGAAGAGCAACTGGGTTGTCACTATAAGGAGGTGTTCTGTGAAAAAAATAATTTCCGTTTTCCATGGACTATGGCATCCTTTTATTTATCATGTGATTTTAATTTTTTTCCCAAAAGTTATATTTTCTTTAATTTAGCCTCTTTCTTTCTGGTGTACTTCTGTAGCATTGTGAGTTAGCACTGCAGACAGTTAAGTAACGGGGAGTTAAAGAGATTGCAGTCCTGCCCAGGTTGTGGCATCAACGCTGCATCCCGAAGGACAGTAATCTGTGAAGCAAGGGCAGCCCAGAGGAGCACACAGAGTCCTAAGGGGATGGCTTAGGAGGGGAAGAAAGACAAGCCTGCACTTGCCAAACTCATTAGGGAAAGGCAACTCCTGAAGGAGGGAAGGCTTTAAAGCCTTCTGAAAGTTCATGAATATTTTCTTTTATGTAATTTTAACTTCGGAATGCTATGATGTGCATATGTAACAACATCAACAACAATAATTGATTGCATTAATTGGATACTTGATATATCTATATTTTGTGTTATACTTGAATTACAGAATTTTAGAGAGATTATGTAACTTGGTCATACTCAGAAATCTAATAAATGAAAGATTTAGTATTCTTATCTGACTTTAGATCCTATATTTTTATACACTGTGAATAAGTGAAATACACTGAGTACCAGTATGTAGAATAACTCACACAGCCTGTACCTCAGCCCCAGGGATATACACTTTTACTTGCCAAAGTGACCTACCACACTGGAATTGCGTATCTCCATGAAGTAGAGGGAGTGTTTTCTGGAAACAAGGTGAGCTGGGCATTCTGCTTTCTGTCTCCTTAATCAATAAGAGCTCTTTCTTTCCAGTTAAAAATATTAATCAAGTCAAGGCCATCTATGATAATAACACATAGATGGGCACATGAGGCATGGCAAATACAATAAATACCTGCTGTACCATGACAACAACAATGACCATCTACTGGTTTTTGTCCTAGACAACTCAAGGAATTGTATCTCTAAAAAGATGTTTCAAAGATACTTTCATAAATTGTTTTATGAAAATATGAAGGTAAGAAATGTTGCATATTAAAATGTTTGTGACAAGTACATTTCTTTTCTAACCTCCTGCCCCTAAGTATGTTCACATGACAAATATTTGAATAAATACTTTGTCTGGAAGCTATTCTGGAAAGTAGGGGTCCCGATACACTTGGTAACTATAGTTACAGTTGTCTCTTCTTTTCCTGGAATGTAAAATAATATATCATCATCTCAGAAGTCATTTTGAAAGCTTTAATGATATAAACATTCATTTTTCTAGGTAATATTCCTATTGTTGAATGCTAGTCATAATTTTCTTAAAGATAAAAGTGACATCTAGCTGTTGAGCAGATACTAATGTCTTACAACTTTGAGAACAAATCTATTAATTAAAAATATTCCCTTGGAAAATGTTTTTCTTCTCTTCATTAAAATAAAATAACTGATATTTAATTAATGATTATTCCCAAAGCTACTTCCAGATAATGATTATATTGAATTTTAATTGGCTAATCTATACAAACTTGACAAAGCGTAAGTATAAAACTGATTTTTTAAAATGTTCATCAAAAATCGAAACATTCCTCTCAGCTTAGAGAACAATTATAATAAATAGGGTAGACAGAACATTACTCTAACGGCTTGGTAATGTAAATTATACCCTCACTACGCTGCTGTCTTTTGAAGGAAAGACGCTAACAAAAGTTTTCTTGAGTCTACCCAGTTCTTGTTTGTGAGAAAGTGTTTATTTACAAGAAGATTAAAATTTTTATACCTTTTGTTATACTAAAAGGCATGTGTTTACTAATATAGAAACACTTTACTAAATATGCTTCAAAATTGTTTTGTGAATCTTTGCTATTTTGTCCAATGTATGGTATTTTCTCCCAAAGAAACAAAGTGGGTGATTATGCTGAGTAGAACTCTTCTCCAATTTACTTTCTATGCTCACTACTGGGGTCTGTGACATGAGCTCAGTTTGAACTGGGGAGCTGGTTTGTGTGGGTCCTTGATGCCGACCTTGATTCTGTTGTGAACACAACACATACCAAGGAAACCTACTTCCAATAACACATGAAATATTTGAGTGTGGATTTTGGCTTCTTAAGCAAAATGTTTTTGATTTTGTTCTCTTGTATATCATCTTCAGAATTGACTTCCTAATGAATTCTGAGTCTTCTCATTCCTTTGAAATGTGTCCTTAATTCCATGGAGTTGTTGAATTTTGCAACACTTTTGGAAAAAAATAAAATTTTAATTATTTGACCAAGCATTCCTTGAAATCTCTGTCCCTGTTTAGAAAATACTCTTTGTCATCTTTGGTTTGAAAATCCTTAAATAAATAAATTTGTTTGTTTTTGTTTTCTTGGCAGAGAAACCAGTAATTGAGATGTGAGAAAGCAGAACTGACTTTGGAACTATAAGATAGAACCAAATCAATGATTCTCAGCTATACCAGGCCCAGTGCCCCTTTTATAAAAGATATTTTGCAACATCTCCTTTACTACCCTTAAATGATAACACATAATTTTGCAAACCAATAGATACAATATCTTAAATATAAATGCGCAATAAAATGAAAGTGATTTATAATAAATAATGTATATTTCAATATGTAAATAATCTGGGATGACTGTATTAAAAGATATAACAGAGAAGTAATATGATTGCACTTGTGTAGACTCACTACAAATGTAATAACTACAAATATAGATTGATACACATGTATTAGTGAGTCAGCTATCAAAAATGTTTCTATGATGCAGTCACATGAAATGATGACATTTCTTTTTAAAATTCTCAAGAAAACAAAGTAAAATAATTACCTTAATTTGCATAATAGTAGCATTCCTGGAAAACTTGGCATGATTAAAATTGTGTAAAAAGTACTTCGTGTGTCTTTGTCATAAGGGGATGTGTTCTATGTTTAGATAATTAGAAATGAGGTTTTCACCTATGTTAATGTCAAGTGCATTATTCTCAAGTTCTGTGGGATGCGGGACAATTGTTTTATTTTGCTGGACTCTTCAATGCATTGTGTGCCTGGCTTGTGTCCACAAAATTCAATAGCACCTTCCAATCATCAACAGCCAAAAATGCCATCTCCACCCCCACAGCATTTCAGAACTCCCTTGTGGTTAGAGGACAGCACCTACCTGTTGAGAGTCGCTGGTCCCAGGAAACATCAGTGGGCTCGGTAGCTGTGAAGGGGACTCCAGCCCACCTGTGTGATCCCACAGTGTCTGTGCCATCACGACTGTCATTACTTCATCCCTTACGTTGTCAGTTTCCTATATGCTTTGTTTACATTAAAGATAACAATTGGAAGACTGGCAACAATCTGTAGTTTCCGCCATTTTCACTTGGTCAAGATCTCCCAGGAGGAGCAAACTTTATGCGATGGGTACATTTGTGGAGCTTAGCAAGTTAACATCTTCTGTGGGTGCTTAAACCTCCAGGAGAAGGTTAAGTCTAGAATTGGAGCTGGGGAGGATAAGCTCAGTGGTTCCTATGTCTGTCCATCAGGGTGAATAAACAGGGAGGACTGGTTGGGGGTTCCAGGTCAGAGCCATAAGCCAGGAACCAAAGAGATCAGATATAAATGCCAGATCCGAAGTAGCAAAAGCTAGTTTAAAAAAACGTGAAACTGAAGCCAAGAATCAGGATAAAAAGATGAACTGGACTGAAGTGGGAGATCAGGACCGAATGAGGAGGGGTGCAAACAGTTTTTGGTAGTTTTAGCTTGTCTTTGTGGGACCGCAGGTAAGTAGCTTACACTTGGGTCAGACCACGTTAAAGAAATAGAAGTGAAATAGAAGCTTTTTAAGTCACTAGATTATAGGTGGTTTTATGTAGTGCAACATAAAACGTCAGGTTTATTGACTACATATTTCAACATATTGCTAAATAATTATACATGTGACCTCTGCATTTTAATTGAAAATAGTCATAGTGGTTTATTCTACTAGATGTTGAGCTGCTTGAAGGCAGTGTTGATTCATATTTATTATTCTTTCTTTCTCTCTTCCCCTCCCCAATAGAGAGAGGAGAGGAGAGAAACAGAGAGGGAGAGAACTACACAATTATACAAGCCTGAGCTGATTCATTTAACTAACTGCAGTTTTCCAGGATGGGTCTTTCAAAGCTTATACGTATAAATATGTGAAAACTCCCTAAAGTGCCATAAATAAATTCATCTCCTTCATCACCGCCATATGGTCTTTGATGTCAATGGCATATCTAACAAAGACCTTATAGTAGACCCATAAAAATTAGTAAAGGTTAGAAAATAAGACAAGTAGACAAAAGATTAAAGGATAATTCAGGAAAACTGACAACCGTCTTTCTGATCATCCTCAAGAATAAAATAAAGAGAAGTTTGTTGAATTATCATTCTTCATAAAGAATAGAAAGAAGAGTTAATAAAGTATTAATAGCAGTGCTTGAATAGGTCAGAAATTCCAGCCAGTTGGAAAGTATTAAAGATTTCATTGGAAATGAGAGATGTCTGGAATTTTTCTCTCTGGATTAAAACAGGATAATTTCCTCATTTTCTTACTGTGATCTGGGACAGATTAACTAAAGCATGTGGACAAATTTGAGAGCTTTAATGAAGTTTAGTGAACTGTTAAACGGTAGAACACCGCTGTCATTCTTAGAACGGCCTCTGGAGGTCAGGGTTGAGGCGTGGTGCACAGCTAAGCTTCCCCACCCACTGGCTAGCCAGTCAAAACAGGGCAAACACTGATGCTTTTGGTTTTCCATCTGGTATCATTCATAAACTCTGAGTTTTTTTACTCATAAATTATAACTCAACTAACAAGATAATGTGCAACATTCTCTGCTGTTGGATATTTGAATATATATTTAATTTATGCATTTAAGTAAGAGTATATGTTAACAAAGAAGTTGGTGCTCTAAAAACATTTTAAAAGTTTATTTGGACCTTGAAATGTGAAAGAATTTGTAAAATAATATGTCTTAAGAATGAAAGTATCTCAAATTTAATAGAATAATTTACAGTTTTCTCACGTTCCTAAAATTTAGGGTTGCAATCATTCCCTTAATTCAAAAGCATTTGAAAGCTCTCCAAATAATATTAAAATCATTTGGAACAAGACAGAATAATTTACCATTATTATTGTACTTTAGTGGTTTATCAGTCCCAGTTCAGAGGATGGCAGGCAGCCAAAAGACATCCTCCCAATAGTTCCTTCTGAACAGCCTCGGTCCAGAGCTCAGTGACTATCAAAAGCTATCCCTCTTCCAGGAAAGGGGAAGTATACGGGGGGTTCATCTAAACTTCTGTTTATACATTTTCGAAGCTACAATCTTTCCTATTTTCTTATTTTATGCTTTCTTACCTTTCAAATTTTTTTAAACAATACTCCCAGATATCTTTGAATATTTGGGGAAAATATGAAAGGCAAGTGAAGTTGCTATATTTAATTACATATCTTAAGCTGCTTCCAAATATTATTCAGTAAGAAAGAATATGCCCTGGTAATGTCCAGACTTTTTCTACCCTTGCAAGTTCCTTCCCCCATTCCTACCTTTACCCCAAACTCAATTCTTTAAAACTCAGCTCCAGCGTCGTTTCTCTCCGGGCAGCCGTCTCAAAGGCCATCATGTGAAGTTCACCACGCCTTGCAGGATGCCTTGCATGGCACCTGGTGTGTGCTTCTATTAAAACTCACTCAGTGCCATGTTTATTAAGTTCTTCCATGTTTCTAGAATTTACAGTTGCAACCAGGAAGGAAGTAGAGGATATTCAAAACATTTAAAAACCAGTAGGGCACAGGTATTAACAAATCAGAATGGAACTAACTTTCAATAACACCGCTATGTTTGGGCCAAATAAGAATCCTTTGGATTAGCCTATGATCTTTAAAGGGCGGGCTCCCTTAAAGATAGTAGTGTGTTAGCCCCTAAAACACTACTTGGCATATAGTTGATCAAAACATGTTTTATGAATGAGTGAATGAGATACTAAGAAAAATTATGCATTAATTCCAGGGAGGGTCTTGAAATCTTAGTAGTGACTTCAGGACTGCCTAGTACCATTAAATCTTAGACATTAGTTTACCCTGAGATAAATATGTTCTTTTTTATATTAGATGATTTTAATGACATCTTCCTATGACCTATGTGCTGAGTTTTCCCCGCAAGCAAATTGCCCTGAGCCATCTGCTCACTGTCACACTTTCATGCTATACTTTCGATAACTAGAAGGGGTTAATTAAATTGCTTTTATGGAATCTGAGATACTGAAAAAATCATTCCCCAAATGAAACTGAAAGTCTATGATGCCATTTTGTACTTAATTTACTTAAAAGATATTGAAAGAAAAATTTTGAAGACTGTTATTCTTCCTATGTTATTTTCACGTATGGTAGGCCACATATTAGATGAGTCATTCTTAACTAAATGTCTATCCGTTGCGGAAAAAACCTTCTTTGAATACAAAATAATGTTCAATTTGCCTCAGGATAGCAATTCTTTAGAAACTTTTTTTTTTAACTTAAAAGTAAAGATAGAGTGTACCTGTCAATCTGGTGTCCAACTATCTTTCCTGTAGATGATTTCTTTATCTTGTTAGATGGGAGGGCTTTGTTCATTTCCACTTTTTTCTAACAGTTGAAACTTTCTTCTCAGCAGAGTGGTGGCTCCTCATCTCCTACTCCAAGCAGATAGATGCATGTATCCTTGAAACATATCAAACAGAACAGATTCAGCTGCTCATATTAAACAGATTTGGGGGAATAAAGTTTGGGGCCAAGGCTAATCAATATAAGGTTAATTAGACCTACATAAAACAATTATTTACCTCTGGTCAATATAGTGCTTCTAAGGGATGGAGCTACAGTGAGGACTGAAAGGCATGAGTTTTTGTCCCTCAGTGAAAATTAAAATGGAAATAAGGGTGGGGCTATAGAAAGTTCTAGACAGACAGTTAGAAAGTCCCAGCTTACTCCCAGGAGTGATGAAAGGCAAATCCTGAAACCTCTGGCAAAAGTTTTTCTCATTGGAAATAGTAAGCATTTGGCTTAGCTAACTACTAAAATAGTTATTAATTAATTATAATTAAAATAAGTGAAAAATAGTTAACTTCCATAGTTAACTATTTAAATATAGTTAAAAATAGTTACCATCTGGTTCCAAAATTCTATAATTTTTTAAAAGGCAACTAGCCACAGGTGTTGGTATTTGTGTGTAAGCAGGTTACAAACTGAGCATGTTCTGCTTGCCCAGGAGGCGCGGCCTGGGCTTTGCTGCCCCAAATGTCCCCAGTGTTTGTGTTGTGACAGTTGGTATCTCTTTGTCCTACAGAGAATGCTTTTGTTCCAGACATGAGAGCCCCGTAATGTTTTTGGAGTTACTCTCATCTATTGATTTCAGTCCATTTTTGTTTCTAACATGAGGGCTGGCATATATTATTCAAATTAAGTGGGCTACAAATTTGCTTTCTTAAAACATCAATGTAAATGTGCGAATAATTTATCCTTTCTAAAGTGAGACCAAGACAATAGAAATTATTCCTAAATATACATGTAAAAAAGATGAAAGTAATAATGATGAGTCTTAAAAATTGACATTTACTGAAGTAATGAGGCAACAGAGCCTGAGTCTCAAAGAGTGTCTGCTTCAGGACGGGATCATCACTTATCCTCCCATGTGCAGATGCAGAAATTTGATTTTCTTATTTTAGTCAGGATAAGTAAACTCTTGGAGACCGAATCACCCTGAAGGAATTTAGTTATATATATAAGAATGCCAATTTTTATAACAAAAAATAACTAAGAAATCAACTAGAATTTTACCTGAGCTGGTCCATAAATTGTGTTTCCTATAAGAAAGTTTCTTTACAAAATCAAGTGAATATTAGAAGACCACTTATGTATCATTCATTATAGTAATCATAATGCTACAAAGCAGGGGAGTCACACAGTCTCCTGGGACAATTAAAATAATGGTTAAAATTGAAGAGTATTATCATCCATCTACAGTATAGGACTTTATTTCCAGATGAATATTAATCAGCCTCTTAGTGATGGAAACACACAGGTTAATTTTTACTATTGCATCTTTAGATATTTAGAATATTTGGAATGACTTAGTTACCATAAACTTTAGTCCTATGGTACTGTACTTTCACATAAAAGATGTAATATTTTCTAAGATTATAGTTCTTCCAATCAATTATATTTCAAAATGCTTTATTTATTTTATAAGACACCAGAAGTTGTCTATTAAGATTTAGGAAATAGTGTCGTCTCAGCAACCTATTTACAAATCTTTCCTTGGAGGGTTATTTCTTAAGGAGATGTCAAATCCAATTATATTTATGCTGATTACAGTTAGCTCTTATTCCTTACCAGTGTTCATAACTGTGCCTAATTTTGGATCTGAAACCATTATGCAAGTTTATAGAGGTGAATTGAGATTGATTACACAGGCAAAGAGCTTAACAACTACATATTGGGGCCCAAGTATTAAAATTTTGATATATGCAATTTAAATGGCAACCCTAGTTTAGTCTTCTATTTTTTCACTTTTTTCCTTAGATAGGATTTACTTATAAGACTCCATTTGTCTGTTTTATATGTGTGCAGGTATACTGGGACTTCTAATACATAGAACTCTGTTTTCAGTATTCACTAAGGATTAGTAATTATAAAATACAGTGAAAATTTTTGGAGAAAGCCAAAGTAAATTTCTTTTTAACTGGACAAATTGAGTCATAGGCAATATATTGAAACACTTGAAGTATCTGTAATGAATTGTTTTTAACTATATAGGCATAGTTGCTCAGGTCTCTTTTTTTTAACATAAGCAAACAAACAAAAAGAAATTTGAACAATTAGATTTAGTTGCTTGGTTAAAATATTGATTGTATTCATTATCTTTTAACTTAAACTAAAATTAATTAAAATTTTTCTAAGATATGTTTAGGAATCATTGTCCTACACTATGATCTGAGTAAGAACACACAGTAAACGCTCCTTTGGAAGTTTTTGTGACCGTAAAAAAACTACACAGCTAACCTTGATGTCTAATATTGCCACTAACAGCAACTTCCTATAACCATTAAAGCATAATTTTTGTCTGGGAGGGTAAGCACTTAAGTTTGAATTCTCCCAGGAGAGAACAGAGTACTAAGAATGGAGAAATAGGACTGGTAAGTTTTGGAAGCAAAGAAAACAAAAGATGTTGAGTATAAATTGCCCCTCGCAGTTAAGGTAGGGCTCAGGCAGCTGGGAACCCAAGGAGGGCAATAGGGCATGAGATGTGAAAGTACTAAAAATGGAGAAAAAGGAATGGAGTAATGTTTTCACACCTACATACATATGCATAACTTTATGCATGGGTAAAGTTGACTTCTACTTG
This sequence comes from Avahi laniger, assembly GCA_963575035.1. NCBI lineage: Eukaryota > Metazoa > Chordata > Mammalia > Primates > Indriidae > Avahi > Avahi laniger. The sequence goes on along the minus strand of CAUYSK010068736.1, from coordinate 4,564 downwards.
TGTGATTTAATATGTAAAACCTCTAAAAGTCCTCTTGACCAAAAATATCTCTTCCAACTTTCCTCCTTGATTGCCTGAAATTCTCATTATATTGATCTTTGGGGAATGAAAACAAGGATGGTCCTGCCCTTGTCTTCTAGTCACCCTACAAGCATTTTGTTACAAGGATTATATTCTATTTCTTTGAATCCCCACATAGTGCATAACACAATGGTATGCATAGGTACCTGGTGAGCTTTAAATGTGAGGGAAAAGGGAGCATCTTCAGTTTCTAACTGTTGAGACCTCAGCTTACACTCGTGTATCCTCGGGGCCCTCAGGAGAGAAGTAAGCAAAGCCTAGCAGAGGAGCACCAAAAGGAGCGGGGTGAGAACCCTGAGCCACCTGGCCAGCTCCCAATTTTCTTGTTAAAAGAAGGTTAATCATAAAGGTGTTTTGTTGATCAGATACCATATGAGGATCTTTCACTGTCTTTCTGAAGGTAGCCTACTGGGAAAAGTTGGGATGTACAGGCAGGAGACTTAGAATCCATTCCCAGCTCTACAATTAACCAGCCATGGGATTTTGCACAAGTAACAACCTGTTGGCTTCAGGTCCTGAACTGTAAAATTTGATCAAACAGCACCACACCCTGACCTCGTGGAACCCAGTTGCCTCTTTAGCTGCCTAGCAATTATGTCTGGTCAAGTTGACACCAACATCCAACTGTTTTACTGCTCCTCACATTGCCGTCATGCCCTCCCCACCTGTTCATATGGGTCAGGGATTAACACAGTAAAGGTTATTGCTTAAAGCTGGAAACTAGTTTATTCCTTTAAATAAAAGAAAAATCCTCACTACATTCTGATTTTTTCTTTCAAGTAACATAAAAGTAAATATCAATTCAGACCATAGACAAATTCCAAATTAATATAGTCTGATTTAAAATTCTATTCTGCGTCCTTTCATGACATTTGTGAATCTAGTTACCTGTGACTTTTCACAATTGAGATCAGCTGATACACATCTGAGTACAATTTTCAAGGTTATAATTTGCAGAATTATAATAGGGCAGAAGGTTGTCATTGCTGTTACTCCTTCGATTTTCTGATTAAATAGGAGCTATATTTTCTTGGTTGTAGAATGAAAAGCAGAGCAAAGTGGTGGGTTATTTATTTTTTTCCATGATCTAATCTCTGCATGTTGCATATTATTGCTTTTTGTAGTGTTCTTCTTGCTTCTGGTATTTTAAGCTGTCTTTTTACATTTCAACTGATGTTATATATTGAACAGATGTCTTAAATTGAGCATGGTGTTCAGAGAAACCTAAAAAGAATTAGTTTTAAAAATCATTATTTTTTACTTTTCCTAAACTTGGTAAAATGCTTTCTCTATTTTTTTTAATTTCCACAGTAATGTTGTTGATTTCATCTTTCGAAGTCGATATGTTGCCTCATATCTGTATTAAATTCACTGGAGCAAGGCCTTGAGTACATTTGTCAGATGTCCAATTTGGCAAGAGCTGAGTTAACGAGTAACATTTGTTATTAATTACAACAATAAAAACATCATAATGTTACAACTCTGGTTTGAGCCTAATAGAGTAGGAGGTTTGAGGAATTAATATTCACGAGCAATTAATGCATCACTCTTTAGAAAAAATGCTAAAAATATTTTAATAGCCTCTTTGCATCCTAACCAGACTTCAGTCAAATCAAACCATCTCTGGCTAGAAAAAATGTAATTGGTTCCTCAAAATTAAATCCAAGTAACTTGTCTCTGCAGAAGGTCAAGCAATATATTCTCATGAAAGAAAACCGTTCCTCATTTAACGCATCAGTTATTACAAAGGTGTTCTGTTTTCCTGTTTGGGTTATGTCTGGGTTTTTTTAATGCCTGCGTATTAAAGTAACTGTATTGCCAACATGCAAATGATGTGCTAACTGAACATGGCTAGGATGACCGTGATGATGAAAGGGCCAGAGTGGCCTATCAGCTACATTGTTATGCCTAAGCAATGGAAAATCACTGAGCTTCCAGAATCTTCCTCTATTTTATGCTTACATGACTCATAGAAACAACTAAAATTTAAAATATGGTAGGTCATTTTCTTCTTTTAAAAGAAGACATTCAAAGAGTCTTATAGAATCTTAAATTCCTATACCTCCTTTTCGGTAAAAAATTCAAATACACCAGATTTTTTCAAAGAAATGTTGAGAGAGAGAGAAAGAACAGAGCAGGAAAAAAAAGACTAGAGAACTATATCCTTCTTTGTCATAACAGGGAATGGAGCAAATGGCCACTGAAAACATCTTTCCAAATGATGCTAGTCACATTGCATGTCTTATGGCATTTAATCCATTTTATCTTCAACATAGAGCTGATGAAATGAAGGCTCATCTTCCAAACAACTTGCCCAAGATCATAAGCATTAGTGGTGAACCCCATATCTTATTGACTCATGCTATCCGAAGACATGTGGTATCTAACTTTTGGTAAGAAAAATTCATTTTAGTTTTATTAAAATGAATCAATATATCATTATTAGTTTCTAATCCAATCAAAAAGTCTATCAGGTTTCAAACATAATGAAGATGAAGGAGATAGATATTGCCATTGTTTGGTAAATATATATTTGGTGTGTGTTTGTGTGTGCACTTGTTTCTTCAATGAACTAAGTTTCAGTGTCCTACAGAAAATAGCCACCTGTTAGCTAGAAACTGCAGACACTTTTCATCTGGGCTGGTTGGAATGACTGTCTCCTCTTCTTGTCTCTTCTGTTTTGGTCCTTTGGGTGATGGGCTTCCCCATAAAAATAAGAGAAGAGGTAGATGACCAGGAGTGTGGTCAAGTCCATTATCATAAACAAAGCTTCTACTGGCCAAGACAGAAGGTTCCTACTCAGAGTAGAGCTCAGCTCAGAGGACACTGCTATGGTGCAAAGGTCCTAGGACAAAGACTAGGATTATGTGAGATATCTCACATAATCTTGGTGGCACTTGGGCTCTGGGACTTAGCTACATTTCTCTCTCTCTCTTTTTTTTTTTTAATTGAGAGAGCTATAACTCACATACCATAACATTCCCTCTTTTAAAGAATACAATTCAGTGTTTTTAAATATGTTCACCAGGTCATGCAACCATTATCACTACTGAATTCCAGAACATTTTCATCACCTCAGAAGGAACCCCATATTCATTAGCAATCACTCCTCGTCCCTCCCCATCCCGTCAAGTCCCTAGAAACCACGATTTTACTTTCTGTCTCTATGGATCTGCCTATTCAGCCACATTTCATATGCAGTGACAGGACCACGCATTTGCTCATATTGTCTTTTACTTCCAAGCGTGCTCCCACATGGGCTACTGAGCCATCCAGAAGTTATGTTTCCCAGGATGTTCAGAGAGGGACCCAGTGTAACTTCCCTGCACCCTTTCAAATGCACCCAGCATCGGCACCAGCGGCAGCCTCAGTTCTGGCATGAGGATTACATTTTCCCCTGGAGCTTGTAAGGTTCCTCCAGACTCCTCGAATTGTGAACATTCTTATAGTACGGAGAGCGAGAAATGACCATTCACAGACCAAATTAAGCCGAATTATGAGTCTTTATTAGCTGGCCAGTGACCACTCCCGCCCTGTCAGAGCACAGGTGCAGAGAATGGCCCTCTCCTATTCTTTACACGGGGTTTTTATACTATTCTCAGGAGAGGCTACATGACACAGAGCATGGGGCATGGGAACAAAAGCGGGGAGTGAAACATAGGATTGCGTGCCATAGAGACAAGATCATTTTGTGCATAACTCTGGCGCAAGTAACTGCTTACAATCTTCAAAGCAAGTTGCGTTATAGTAGCAGATAGTATTCATTAGATCGAAGGCCATTCTTTAAGTCTGGTATAATTGTAACTATTAACAGCTTCTACAGGAGTAACTATTTCTCTACATTTTAACTCTTTCATGAACCTACCAGGAACCTACTACAGTCTCCAGCTCCTACAGCTTCCTTTAACCCTGGCAGCCATGAATCTCTTCTTCATTTCTATAGTTCTGTCATTTTTAGAATGTTACATAAATGGAATCAAACAGTATGTTACTTTTAGAATTAGAATTTTTCTCTTAGCATAATTCCCTAGATATTCATCCAATTTGTTGTGTGTATCAAAATTCCATTCCTTTGTACTAATAAATACTATTCCCTTGTATGTATATACCACCATTCATTTAACCATTTATCCATTGAAGTGCATGTGGGTTGTTTCTAATGTTCGGCTGTTATAAGTAAAGCTTGTTTGAACATTTGTCTGCAAGTTTTTGTGTGAACATAAATTTTCATTTATCTGGGATAAAAAATCCCAGGAGTGCAATTGCTAGGTAATGTGGTAGTTGCATGTTGAGATTTTAAAGAAGCTGCCAATTTTGTTTTCCAAAGTACCGTTTTGCATCTCCACCAGCAATATATGAGTGATCCTGTTTCTCTGCATGCTTGACAACCTTTAATGTTGTCAGTTTTTATTTTATCCATTCTGATAGGTATGTAGTGTTATCTCATTGTGATTTTTTAGTTTTCATTTCTGTAATGTTGAAA
>CAUYSK010068734.1:0-16942 GCA_963575035.1 Avahi laniger | reverse complement strand
TTAATTTCTTTCTATTTTTGGTAGAGATGGGGTCTCGCTCTTGCTCAGGCTGGTCTCGAACTCCTGAGCTCAGAATGATCCGCCCACCTCGGCCTCCCAGAGTGCTAGGATTACAGGCGTGAGCCACCGCGCCCGGCTGTTGTTTGTTTCTTGAACTTGTGGCTAACTTTTTTTTGTAAATACTGAAAGCTCTGTATCTGTGAATATAAGTTCCATGTGTTTAAATCTGTCATATATTCTATCATCTCAGACCTATGAGAGCTTCTACCCTTCTGCTCCAGCGTAAACTGGTTGTTCCCTAGGCTGCTGCCGGACTGCCAGCTGGGACTGCTCCTTGCCACCATCCTGGGAGTGCCCGTTAGCCTCTCCTCTACTTTCCTGAGTCTTCTGCCTTTCTTTTTCTTGAATTCCTACCAAAATCAAGTTGGAGCACATCCTTCCATTGTTTTCTGGAAGGGAAAAAAAGAGCTAGTTTTTTTTAGACTTTTGCATTTCTACCCCAACACTTAATTGAAAACTTGGCTTTCTGGGTTAAAAAACATTGCTCTCAGATCTCTGCACCATTTATTTTTAGCTCCTGCTCTTCTGAAGTCTAATGCTATTCTGATTACTGACCCTTTGTTTGTGACCCATTTCTCACTTCGTCTTGTATGTTTCTAGGATCTGTATTAGGCAGGGTTCTCCAGAGAAACAGTACCAAGAGGATATTTCAAAAGATATGTATAAAAGGTGATTTATTATGGGAAGTGACTCACTCTATCATGAAGACTGAGCAGTCCTTCATAAAGGCAGGCTGGAGAGCCAGTGGCATAATTTAGAAATAGCTTGGAGGCCGGAACACCGGGAGTGAACTCTCTTTCTCCCCTGGAGCAGGGATGTCCACCTTCTCCTGCCCTGGGATGCTAGAGTTCTCTCTTCCTCTGCCTTTTTGCTCTATCAGCCCCTCCAGGGATTGGGCGATGCCTACCGACGTCAGTGATGGTGGCTCTTCCTTGCTCAGTCTACTGATCCAAATGCTTCTGTCTTCCAGAACCACCCTCACAGGCCCACCCAGAAATAACATTTTACCAGCTATCTGGGCATCCCTTAGCCCAGTTAAATTGACACATAAAACTAACCGTCACAGGATCCTCTCCTCCCAGTGTTCTGAAATTTTACTATTGTGTGTATTGACATGAGCATTTTATCATGCACTGTGCTGGGCACCTGGTAAATACTTTTAACAGGAACCTCTAATCACATTTGTAATTTTCAAAAGCTATTCTTGTTCTCTGGTTGGTCCCCCCTTTTGTAGACAGCATCCATCCTATACTTACTCCACAGACACACTGTATTTTATTACTAAAATCATTAAGGCACTAAATAATTAATTGAAAGCTACGTAGATGAAAGTGATTGTCTCCATTATATGGCAAAACAGTAGCCATCTAGTTGCTACCTTTGGGGACCCCAATGTCAGTGTAGGGAGGTCTTTTCTTTGGATGTGTGTAGAAGAATTTAGCTCCTCCGGCCGAGCACTCAGACTTCTGAAGCTTGCATAAGAAATTCTCATCATTCAATAGACAGACTTTTACCTAATTCTTCTGTTTTCAGTCCTATGTTTCACCCTGGTCCTACTCTATGCTTAATGTATTTTAGTTTAAAGGCTCTCTGGCTCAATGTTTTAAGGCATTCGCCTCTTTCTTTATACTGGCAGTAGGTCCCTGACTATGAGATAGTGGTGGGCAGAGCAGAGAGTATGGAATCTGACTGCTTCCTGGATGGGCTTTCAAGTAACTCTCTGGTTATCTGCTCTGCTGACCTCTGGCTTTGGTATTGGCTATCTTCAACTCTTAAAGCTTTCCGGGGCTCAGCCGAGCACAGTGGTTTGCTTCCTATCAGTTTTCCCCCTCTCCTGTAAGTGAGCTTGACCTTTCTCCCATTGCGGAGTCATTTAACATTCACCCATTCACCTTCTTTCTCTTTATCTGCTATGATTTGGGTTGCAGAATCCACTGGTTTTGCCAAAGATGGAATTTAGGTTTCAGTTTCTCTTGGTTGTTTTGGAATGATTTTCAGAAGACACAGAAACCAAAACATCTTTTCTATATGATTTTTAAAACTGGAAGCCTCATTTTGTTTTGATAAAAGTTACAATTCATAGCTAATATCTAACTGACACAAACTTTCCTCTGTGGAATAATATTGCATCAAAATATATAAAAGCAAAATAGTTTATATTCATGGAGAAATTGACAGAATTAGAATGGTGGTAGGAAACTTACTATACCTAAGTCTTTTAGAGATTGATAGCAAAAAATAAAAAGGCTGAAGGTATGAATTTTGTAATTAATTAGTTTGATTTAAAAGATATGTTTCAAACCCTATACTTCATAAAGAATGAAAAAGAACAGAGTACAAAGCCCAGTAATATATCCAAAACATATGAGAATGTGTTTCATGATGCAGTTGGCATTTCAGATCAGTAGGTAAAGCGTAGATTATTTAACAAATGGTGTTGGGAAAACTGGCAAATGATTTGGAAATAAAGAGAAAGAAACTAATAATTTCCACCTTTTACTTATTGCTGCCAATTCTTGGCAGAGAGCTTGGCGACTGGGGCTTTTCCCGAAGAGTCCTTGTTTCCAGCCCTTTTGTGTGCTACCAGAGGCTACTCTCTAGGAATTCCAGAGAATAATCAGCGTTAAGCTACTTGGCTTCTTTTGGTGGTTTAAATGCTGCACTGTTTTGAAAGCCAAGCAGTCTTCATACTCCACTCCTCTTAGTTCACTGCACTGCATGCCTGGATAGCATGAAACTGAATCTTGGCTTCTTTCACCAAGGGATTAGGAGAGGGCGAGCACATGGGCTGACAAGGTCAGGAGTACCACCATCACTGACAAAGGTGACTGTCTAGAGTCACACCTTCATGAAGTCCTCTGATGCTGGTTGAGCCCTCTCATGGGGCTCCCCTTTCAGCTTTCCCATTACCTCTGAACATACCCAGCTCTGGAAAGATTTTCTTGGTTTTCTGAATTCTTTCTGCACACACTCTCCCCCCTCATCCAGGAGGAATACTCGAAATACTTAACAACTATTATGTCATTGTCTCATTGGCACCAACCAATTAGAATGCTGAAGTATTAGTCTGTCAAGGAACTAGGTGTAATTAACCAGTATACACCTGTGCCTAGCAGGTGAACATCAGACCTCCCTCTACTAAAGATAGTCTCCCTACAATTATCTTAAGAGTCTTCCCCAGAAATTTCACATTGCTTGAGGTGTTATATTCCCTCTTGACATTTTACCACCTTTATCTCTTTTAGCTTATTTAATTTTTCAGGAGGTCCTGGAGTTCTTTGGCCAAACTGTGTAAGGATTTCAAAGGTCACTGTCAGTTTTTCCTCAGAACACTAAGAGTACCCTTCCCTTCCCTGGCATGCTGTCTGCCTGATAAATAATTTTCCTGGTTTGATTTGCCATGAAAGTCTCTTGAGCAAGTACATTTCCTGAGTGGAACATAAGTGGGGACAGATGCATCCATTGGCAGACTAGAGAATGATATGATTAAGTGTCATGGTCTGAATGTTTGTGTCCCTCCAAAATTATTCATTGAAATCTAATCCCCATGTGTTGATATTAAGGAGTGGGACCTTTGAGAAGTGACTGTCATAAGGGTGGAGCCCTCATGAATGGGAGCAGTGCCCTTATAAAAAAGGCCTGTTTTCCCCTTCCACCATGTAGGGACACACAGAAGTTACCAACTATGAGAAACAGGCCCATGTCAGACACAAACTCTGCTGGCACCTTGATTTTGGACTTCCCAGCCTCCCAAACTGAAAGAAATAAATGTCTGTGTTTATGAATTACCCAGTCTAAGGTATTTTGTTATAGCAACCCAAATGGACTAAGATACTAAATATGCCCCACACGGCTTCCTCACTTGGGGAGTATCTTTTCCTTGCTTTTCCTATGATGGAGCTCTCTCCTGGTGAACAAGACTTTTTCTCTTCCCAGGTACTCAAAATTTTCTTTCCATTTGATTTTCCTTTATATTTTAAACTAAGAAGCAGCTAGGTCTTCTATTTTCCAAGAGTTGAAGAGCAAAGAGGATAAAAGTGTGGAGGATCCCAAAGGAGATTTAGGATCCAACACTGGAAGCGGCCAAAATCCTTTCTACCCACATTTCTCTGGCCATAACTCAATAGCATATCCTCCCTCCACTGCCAGGAAGGCTGGGAATGGAATTTGGCTTGTGGTCAGAAGGAAGAAATGGGTTTTGTGGACATCTAGGCTACTCTCTGCCTCACTTTATCATCCTCATCCTGTAGGGTATGGTGATGTTCTAAATTGGTGGCCAATATGTAATATTTTTTCTTTTTATGTACAAGGGCATTTTTATTGCCATGTTTTTCTCTTTGGATAGTTCTTAAACCTTGGTGTGCATTAAAATTATCTGGAGGGGCTTATTAAATTACAGATTTCCGGTACCACCTCTAGGAATTCTGATTCAGTTGGTCCAAGTGGAATCAGGGCATCTGTGTTCTTAACAAGCAATCAAATTGATTCCACACAGGGGAATCTGCAACTCACAGAAACATTGTTTTAGAAGTTCAAAGTTATTAAAACAAGCCAGATGAAATTGAGCTCTTCAGAGAGAAATTTTTTTGAGGATAAGAAAAGTGGAAACAGGAGGCTGGATTTTGCTCGAAGGGCTAGAAGTCAAATGGAGAAAAGACCTTGTCTACATCCTTGAGGGAAACAACAGGTAAACATGTTTGGGTACAGCCTGACACAGGGACCACTGTGGCTTACCATTATGATGTTTATAATTTAGTTTTAAGTATATCCTCCATCCTAAGACACACTGTGTCTTAGAATTTGTTTCGGATTTTAGCTTATCTGATACCTCAATGTATGGTGCAGTAAAATTATATTTAAAAATATTTTCCCCCCAGAGATACACAAAATAATAGTGTATCTTAAAACCTTTGCATCCTAGATTCATGAAGTACTACTTCAGCATAAGTAGTATTAGTTATATGCGTGCTTGATTTTACCGTAGTTGTGCTCAATTACTTTAATCAAGAATTCACACCATGGGAGTGGTGAGCTAGCATTCTAATTAGAATGCCCACCTGCCAGAGAGGGATATTAGAAGGCTTCAGTTATCTTTATCTCTGATCAGCATCTTTGATCCATACTAATTAGCATCACAAATGCTAGAATTAGATTTTCACTGGTGAAATAATGATGTTCAAGAACTGCAAATTGGCTAAAAATGTTTTAGAGAGCCTTCCCGACTTTGCATAAATGATACATAAATGCCTAGGAAACATTTTAGTTTGTGCCCTTTCGATGCACCATGCATCTGGAATGGTCCATAAATGGCCATAATTTCGGAGGATTCTGGTTGCCTGCTGCCAACTATAAAGTTAACTAAATTCTGCTTCTGGATTGTTATGTCTGCTTCAAGTGAGCCCATCGTGAAAGGTTGCCAGAGAGCAGGCCTTCGCTGAGCTTTCCAGAGAGGCTATATGAACTGCCTTTGCACCTTCCTGTTAATTAATGTTTTTGTCTAATAAACATCTCCTATCAGATTCTTGTTGAAGATTTTCTTTCATTAGACCCTGGAGGGCAGATCTGTGGAAGATTAGCCACCTCTCACCTACATCCCCCTGTTGGAGTCCACCAAGAGCTCCCTAGGATAACTCAGTGTTTGTACATGACCGCCTCATTTTAGAACAATTCACAGCATCTGGGGAGGGGTCTGCTTCAGCAGGAGTGGCAGTTACGGGAGGCCTTGCCCATGTACGTTCCTTCAGACTTCAAAAGTCAGCAGACAGGAATCATGGACTCTAGCTTTATCCATGATAGCAATGGGGAGCAGAGCCCTTGAAGACAACTCTGTGTGTGTGTGTGTGTGTGTGTGTGTGTGTGTGTGTGTGTGTGTGTGTGTGTGTTGAGAAAGAGAAAGTGGGAGACCCAGTCTGCAGTTCTAGCAGTGGCTGAATCCATGCTTTTGTAGTAACATGAAGCTCTGGTGTTGGGGGCACCAGCAGCTACAGGACCTTAGTCAACTGGCACCCAGGTCATGGTTGTGGAGTTGCCCAAGATCAAGAAGGCACCATCTAATGTACCGCTCCAGCACAGAGGCAAGAATGATCATAATTGGCTCTTTATACATGAATTAGCTCATCTTGGGAATTCTTCATCCCGGTAGGATGGGAAAACATTAGATGGAGCATTGGTTGGATGGGTGAGGAAATGTGAGACCAGACTTCCTGATAATTTGGGTTAGGGTTTTACTGAGTTGTAGTGTTGGACACTAAGGGAGAATGATGTTATCTGAGACACATGCTGGTGGAGTGGGGCTGTGTATGGACTGTAGTAAACCAACTCAAGCCGATTTAGTTGTTTGATGAGAGAGAGAGAATTTAGTAGCCTCTAATAGTGAAAGGCAGGGTGGGAGGGGGATTATGCTGTCTGATCTTGTCCTTGCAAAGTGATGGTATAGTAATAAAACTGAGTCTCAGATCAAATTCCACCAAATGTACAGGGATTGTTATTAAGAAGATGCAAACAGTCACAAGCTTTCTGTGGTGGTCTGGTTTTTTTCACACCCTTAAGTACCCCTACTGGCACTTTGTCTGAAAGGCTTACAGTGCAATTATGTTCTTAAGGCTGTCCTTGGAGGAGGATTCAAGGCAGTAGGAGCTTCCGTAATGGATGTGTGAACTGCCAGGCTTGACTGTTTTATATCATATCCATACAGGGCAAAGGGTCCTGTTAACCACTCCTAATCAGTCATAAACCTTCTATACTACTGATCAAATCTACTTCAATCACAACTTATTCTAACATTCCTTACCCTGAGGAACCAACCTGAAGGTGCTTTTTTCTATCAGGATGTTTTATATGCTAATCGACCAAGTCCAAGATGTGAATTTATATTAGTTTGTTCTCACACATAGCGCACTGGTCATATTGAAGGATTTGAAAGTAAATTACCACAAACATAACACCTCAATAACATATTTATTATACATACAGATGATGAGCTACTGAGAACAACGTTATAGAAAAATATGTTTGTTGATTCTGAATGATGTTCACAATATGTGGATAAAAATCAAGGAAGGTTATAAACATATATATTATATTAGCCTCCGTTCCCTTTTTGTAATTTTTATATAAAAAGTTGGAAATGTATTTGCTAAAATATTCAAAAGTTTGAAAGTGCATTGGCCAAAATGTTAACCATGGTTATCTTTGGATTATATTGATTTTATTTTTATATCTTTCCTTTGAATTACCTGTACTTTCTAAGTTGTCTTATGTGAACATGGGTTAGTCAGGAAGAAAAGTTAATTTATGAAAGTTAAAAGAAACGCTAATGACCTTCATGTCCTCATCTCAGTCCGTTTCCTATTTTGTCTCTCAGTAGCATTTAACACACAGTGCTCTCTCATTTAAAAAAAAATCTTTTAAAAAAAGTTTTAACAACCTTATTGAGGTACAATTTACCTACCATAAAATATACCCATTTTAAGAGTGCAAGTCAGTGAGTTTTAGTAAAGTCATAGAGTGTAACTGTCACCATAACTCAGATGTAGAACATTTTCATCACCTAAAAATATTTCCCCATTATCACATGCAGTGAATCCCCAATCCCACCTCAACCCAGGTAACCACTGATTTTAAGTCTACATAGATTTGCTATTTCTGTATATTTCTTATAAATGGAGTCATACAATACATGGCCTTTTGTATTTGACTTCTTGCACTTACCATAATACTTTTGAGGTTCAACCATGTTGTAACCTGTGTCAGTAGTTAGTACCTTTTTATTATCAAATAGCATTTCAGTATGTGAATATATCGCATTTTGTTTCTCTATTCACCAGTCGATGAATATCTGTGTTATTTCCACTTTTTAGCTATTATAAATAATGCTGCTGTGAACATATTCCTACACGTTTTTGTGGGGGTATATCTTTTTCCCTAGACTGGACAGTTAGGAGTGGAACTGATGAATCTCGTTGGCAAGTTTATATTTAATTTTAAAAAGCTGCCACACTATTTTCCAAGTGATCCTGTCATTATACATTCCCACCAGCACTGCATTAGGGTTTCAGCTTCTCCACAGCCTCCCAGCACTTGGTATGATCAATGCATTGGGTTTTAGCTCTTCTGGTCGGTGTATAATACTTGTATCTCATTGTGGTTTTAATTGTATTGCCCTAACGCTCACTCATGCCAAGCATCTTTCCATGTCTTCATTAACTATTCATTTATCTTCTATAATGAAATGTCTGTTTAATTCTCTTGGCCATTTTTGATTGGGTTGTCTGCTTTATTATTGAGTTATAGGAGTTCTTTATATTTTAATACAAATCCTTTTCAGATATGTAATTTGTAAATATTTTCCCTATTTGGTGATTTTTTTTAAAAAAAATTCTTAACAGTGTCTTTTCCAACAGAAGTTTTCCATTTTGATGACATTCAATGTATTAATTCTTTTTCTGTTATGGATTATTCTATTGATGCCATATTTAGGAAAACTTTGCTCACTCAAAGTCATAAGATTTTGTCTTATATTTTGTTTCCAGGGCTTTTATAGTTTTGGCTCTTACATTTAGGACTGTAATCTATTTTGAGTTGATTTTTGCATATGATATGAGTTAAGGATCTAAATTTATCTTTTTAAAAAATTATTGATATCCAATTGTCCCAGCACATTTGTTGGAAGAAGCATCCTGTTTCCAAAAAAATATGATAAAACACACATAACATAAAATCTATAATTTTAGCCATTTTAAGTGAACAGTCCAGTGGTATTAAGTGCATTCACATTGTTGTGCAACCATAAGCACCATCTATCTTTAGAACTTTTTTCATCCTCCAAAACTGAACGTCTGTGGCCGTTAACCAGTAACTCCCCAGTGCACCTTCTCCCAGTCCCTGGAAACCACCATTTGATTTTCTGTCTTGGACTGAATTGCCCCCCTCCCCAAGTTCACATGCTGACATCTCAACTTCCTGTACTTCAGAATAAAACTGTATTTGAAAATAAAGTCTTCAAAGAGATGATTAAGTTAAAAATGAGACTTTTAAGGTGGGGTTCTAATCTAGTATGACTGGTGTCCTTACAAGAAGAAGAAGAAGAGACACCAAGGATGCTCATGCAGAGAGGAAAATTCCAGGGGAGGACACAGCAACAAGGTGGCCATATGAAAGCCAAGAAGAGACCTCAGCAGAAACCAAACCTGCTAACACCTTGATCTTGGACTTCTAGCACCCAGACCTGTGAGAAAATCATCCAGTCTGTGCTCTTTTGTTATGGCAGCCCTAGCAAGTTAATACAGTCTCTAAGAATTTGACTACTCTAGGTATTTCTCATAACTGGAATCATACAGTGTTTGTCCTTTTGTGACTGGCTTGTTTCACTTAGCATAATATCTTCAAGGTTCATTCGTGTGGTAGCATGTGTCAGAATTTCCTTCCTTTTTAACATGGAATAATATTCATAATATTATGAAATATACATTTGGTTTCCTTCTGTTTCCTGGCATACAGCTCCTAAAACCCTTGGAATCTCTGGAGAGAGTGATGAGTGTCTTTTGTGTGCTAAAGAGATGACTGGTCACTGGGGGTCCCTAGATATCTTTAGGATGGGGGCTCATCACTGGAAAAATCAAGGCACATAGGGAGGGAAGGGAAGAGGGGATGAAGGTTAAGTTGATTACCAATGGCCAAAGGTTTAGTCAATCATGACTATGTAATGAAACTTCCATAAAAATCCAAAGGGACAGAGTTCAGAGAGCTTCCAGATAGCTGACACATGGAGGTTCCTGGAGGGTGGCGCATTCAGAAAGGGCATGGACACTCTGCACCCTTCCCAGGTGCCTTGCCCTATACATCTCTTCCATCTGTTTGTTCGTCTATATTCTTTGCAATATCCTTTATAATAAATGGGTAAACATAAGTAAATTGTTTCTCTAAGTTCTGTGAGCTGCCCTAACAAATTAAACAAACCCAGGGAGAGGGTTGTGTAAACCCCTGATTTATAGCTAGCTGATCAGAAGTATAGGTGCCACCTACCACTTGAGACTGGCATCTGAAATGGGGACAGTCTTGTGGGACTGAGCCTGCAACCTGTGGAATCTGACACTGTCTCCAGGTAGACCGTGTCTGAACTGAATTGAATTAGAGGAACCCAGCTGGTGTCCACTGCAGAATTGCTTGGTGGGTGGGGAAACAAACCCCCCTATATCTGGTGTCCAGAGTGTTATGTTGAGAGACTGGGTAAGAGAGTAGGAAAAGTACTTTGTTTTTGTTTTTTTTTCTATCTGATATGAAATGTATGATTCACATCATGTCTGTTCATTCATCTGTCAATGGACGCTTGCATGGCTTCCAACTTTGGGCTATTATGAATAATGCTACTATGAATACGGTTGCAAAAATATCTGCTCAAGTCCCTGCTTTTAATTTTTTGGGAATATATCCAGAAACAGAATTGCTGGATCATATGGTAATTCTATTTTTAATTTTTTGAGGAACCTCTCTGCTATCTTCTATAGTGACTACACCATTTTATGTTCCCACCAGCAGTGCACAGGGGTTCCACTTTCTACACATCTTTGCCAGTACTTGCTATTTTAAAAAATAATAGCCATCCTGACGGGTGTGATGATAAAAACCATCTTTTTTGACTCCCTCTTGCTTCAAACTTTTTTTTAACATGGCTTCCAGGATTCCACATGGCCACTGCTTCCTCCCACCAGGCTAACCATTCATGCTCAGTCTCTTCTGCCATTTTCTCCTCTTCGTCCTGATCTAGCACTCTGGACCTCTCCTACCCTCTTATAGAGAATACCATAAATTTTAAAATTAAAATTTGTGATTTAATTCTATGCACAGCCTGAGTTTATCTGAATTAAACTCTCTTAGTCCTAATCTCTTCCTTAAACCCAAGATTTGAATACAAAACGGTCAGTCAACATTTCTATTTTCACATGTAATAGGCTTCTCAGACTCAAAATGTCCAAAGCCCATTCTTTATTCCTACCTCCGCTCTGCGGATCCTGTTGTGTTCCATACCTTGGATTATCATTCACTCATTTCTTCTTCTCATGCCCTCACCCAATTCAACAAAAAATCCTTCCAACGTACTTACTCAAAATACATTCTGAATCCGACCACTTCCCATTTTCCGTGTCATTGCTATCCTGGTCCAGGCTGCATTCATGTCTCGTGAGAACAATTGTAATATCTTCCTTATTGGGGTCCCTGCTGCTAATCTCCTGCCTCCTCCCAACAGCCAGCTCTCCACGCATGGAAGCCAGTGCAATCTTTGAGAACATTCTCCCTGCTCTGAACCCGCCAGTGGCTTCCCTTGACCCAACAGCATCCGAAGTCCTTACCAGTGTCCCCAAAGGATCCTCGCTCTGGCTCCTTCTCTGGTCTTGTTTCCTACCATCCTGCACATGGCACTGTGGCCACACTGGCTTCCTTGTTGTTCCCTGAACATATCAGGACCTGGGCGCTTGCACTTCCTCTTCCTAGTGTGCTCTTTGCTAAATGTTTCATGGCCTTACCCCTCCCTTCAATCAGGTCTCTGCACAAACTGCATTTCCTCAAAGCAGCTTTTCCTGGTCATCTCTTCTGAATAGGCCCCCTGCCCTCTCATACAATGCTACTCCTGCTTCATTTCCATCCCAGCTCTTCTCTTAACTGAGCGGACACTGTGTAATTCTTTGTCTATTTATTTTCTCCCAATCCTGTCCCATGACAGCACAGGCATTGTCCCTTTTGTTTATGTCTCTATCCCCAGCACCTAGAACAGGGTTTGGTCCCAGAAGGTTTTACATTTATCTTTTAAAATATAATTAAAAAGTTTCTGAGATTCCCAAATAATTTCTTCTATGAACCAGTGGCTTCCTTTCATTGTTTACTAGGAAAAATCTACACTCCCTATTTGATGGAGAACTTTTGCTTTCTGGTTACACATTCAATGGTAGTCAAACACAATGTCATATAAATCCAGTGTCCTGACATCCTGACCTCCTTTTTCTGTCAATGCTTAAGAAATCTCTGTGAAACATCACTTTACCCTGGGCTTCCCCATCCCACTTGAACTCATCACAAGACAGCCCTGGTTTCCAGGCCTCTGCTCCGGTATCCGATCTCGGGCCCAGCATCTGTGCCCTGCAGTGAGAGATGGAGAAATCCCAGAAGTGTTGCTAAATTGGGAGACTGGCTTCATTATTATGCATCCCCAGTAACTCCTAAGAGTGACTTGTGAGACTCCTTTCAGGATGATTAAAAGAAAGAACGAAACTAATGAGAAGATCACACACTTCATTTGTAGCAAACATTTCAGGCAGTTTTCTTCCAAGATGTTTTACAGAAAACCCGGGGCAGGACGGGGGATGAAATGGGTCTCTACATTGTAGTACCCCCAAGTCAGAAAATGCCAGAGGCCATATGTATTAAAAAGAGTGTAGGGTGTCCAGCAGAGCTGAAACCAAGAGACAGTGTGAGGCGGCTGATTGTGTCTGTATGTGTGTGTGTGTGTGTGTGTGTTGGGTGGAGAGCTGATGTTGTAGAATCATGAGAATAAGTGTAGGTAGTGGTCAGATGGCAAAGCACATATAAGAATTTTGGACATTTCCTGAGGGCAGTGGAGGATCATTGAGGGGTTCTAAATAAGGGCCTGATTTAATGAAACTTATATTTTGGAATGATCTGCCCAGCCGCAGGATGTGAAAGGAGGTGGAGGGCCCCCCAGAGATGTCAAGACCAGTGATGCAGCTAATGCAGCAGTTCCAGGGGGACACGCAGCGGCAATGTGGACAGAAAGAGAGATATTACAGTGGGAGAAATGGCTTCTTTTCCTGTAATTTGAAGGTAGAAAACCATCTTTAAGGGATTCTAATCTCCTGAGACTAGCACAATTTTCTCCCTTGGGGAGATGGGCAAAGGATGGAGAATTATAGCCTGAGCAACCTCTACAAATTCTGAAAACGTTCCCAGGGAGACCAAGATCCACTCTGTGCAGACGAAAGGAGTTTTCCCTTCTCCCTAGGTTCTGAAGATACAGGCAGGCTAATGTGGTCCCATTAGGGACATGACCTACTAAAAGAGCTTTCCAACATGAGAAGGAAAGTCAGATTTTACCAACCATCTAAAAGTAAGCCCCGCTCTCATCAGCCTCCCTCACCAGTAGTAACGTGGGCAGTGAACCAGGGAGAGGTGCACGCCAGGAGAATCCTTTACAACTCTGCCAAGCAGGGCAGTGAACCCACCCGGAAGTCACGAAGTGTTAGCTGCAGACAGGTCGCATGTACTGTGAGGAGCTTGGCCATGAATCCTCGGCAGGGCCTCCTGCAGAAGCGCCATGCCAGCCCACGCTTCTCCGGGGTCGGACAGGGACCTCGCCTGAATCTCCTCTGAGTTGTGATTTCTTGCTGACCACTCTTTCCTAGCGTGTATCTGCTGGAATAATCTGTCCCAAACCCACACATTGCAGACTACAAAGTTTTATTTTTTTTTTTAAGCAGAACTTCATACCAGATAGCCAGTCCTACATGATGAATCTCCATCTGCCAACTCCTCTCCCCAAACCTCAGACAGATTCATTCTCCACCCTTCTCTGCTCTACCCTGTGTCCTCTACCACCCCGGCCTCTCTTTCCAGATGGTTTCTGCTTGGGTTTGGCTAATGGGAATATTGGCAGATTGGAAAGTGCAGCAGAGAGCCCAGGCCCTGTCTTCCTTCCTCCCAGCTCTGGAGCATGCTCTTTGTCCTCCCTGCATGACTGTTACTCCCACCGGTGGTCCCTCATCCACTGTTCCAACTCCCAAGCATCCACGGACACTCTTTCCTCCCTATGCTTCAGCCCTAATGAGGGTAACAGCTTCCCACTGTGGCTGGTCTCTGGGTAACTCCTCATCCCTTATTTGTTCCCTGAACTTAGCCTCCCTTTCTCCGCAAGTGGTCCTTTCATGTATTTCTCCCCATTAAACCATCTGCTGTGAATCCTGTTTCCCACTGGGACTCTGATGGGCAGAAACACAACATGAATAAATCTTGTGCATCGTCTGTACAGGTTGTGGTGCTAGCCGTCATGTTGAACATCAGTGACATGAAAATTATAGGACAGTACTCTAACTCATGTTAAGATTTACATGCTTTCTTATAGCCACTCACCTATAAAGATTTGTTCTAATCCCTTAAAAACACTCACATGCATGCTTTGTAATTCCACAGCAATTTTGCACCTTTTCCAAAGCTAAAAGGGCTGGCCTCGGAGTAGTTTTCACAACTTCTCCTTTGAATCTGAAGTATTGTCCTCAATACTGTCTCAAGTTTAACAACCATGGTCAGGATTTAGCTTTGGTCTGTTCTAGGGTAAAGATTTAATTTGTGATGACATAGAGGCTGTACCTCTAACTGAACTGTTCAGAACAGTTTCCTTAAACGTAATTCAAATCCTACCTGGGGACCTCCCACATCTGAGCAAATGAGCAAGGTGTCTTTTTCACTACTGCTTCAATAGGACACAGACCCTTGACCAGTTTCCACATGAAATCTTGTCAACCCTAACATTTCATGAGTTCTACAGACTTAACTAAAGGACTGCTATCCCAGCAGGTGCAGCCTCCTGCTTCTTGGAAAATAAGCAAATATGCTTTACATGCCAGCCACCTATGTCCTCGTGTACCATTCATCCCTAGTTACAGGACAGAGAAGCTGCAAATACACAACTGGAACACAGGTCTCCTACTCTCCATAAGCCACTCTTCCCAGGAGACTATTCTATCTTGGGTGGAAGCCAGTAGTGCCTAGCCTGGGAAGCCCACAGACAAGCATGATGGTGCCTGGACTAAGAACAGGAGCTGTTACTCTCCTCCGTAGACATTGTCCTTATCTAGTATCCAGAGTAGATCAATAACAACCACACCTTCCTCATGATTCTTTCTTCAGGGAAAGTTCAGATCCTCATCTGGAAGACCTTTCCCAAAACTATCTCAAAGAGCTTGTTCAACACCTGGTTTTTACACAAGGGATATTCACTGGCTAGTTCCGCTTTGCAGTGATGTTGCTTTGCTGTGAATCCCTTAGCATTACATAATTCCACCATCAAACTTAAACCTCGTGTCTCTGTCTCTTTACCCGAAATTGAATTAAGGTGCTCAACATCAATATATTGCTCCTTTCTTTTGCCCACTTTTATTCCCAATCATAAAGTAGATATGGTGTAAATTATGATTCTGTGCAGTTATGTGATAATGCCTATGTCCATAAAAAATGTGTGTACATAAATTATATATACACACATATATACATTATATATATATATACACATTATATGTATTTTTTAAATTGTCTATTTGATTTATTATTAATAGCTAGTGTGGAGGTAGAATAAATTCTTAGAAAGAAATAAAATATAAATGCTTTCAATTATCTGAAGGAATATTGGCTCAGATGATAAAGTTGTATTTAACATTCAGGAGTTAGACGACATCAGTTTAAAATGCTACTTTGATGTATGCATGATGTATGAAATGACATATATTTTTTAAAATTAAAAATTTATTTTAATTTATTGTTGAGATTTATGTCTTTTCTACTGGATTCGAATTTAGTCTGTGATATAACTTGATGCCTTATTTTTTGTATTTATTACAGAATCTAGCATAATTCTTTGTGCATAACAGATGCTCATGAAACTTGTTTTGAGATCCAATGTCCTGCCGTATCCCGCTATTCTCCTACCAAGTTTGTTAATGTGCTGTTTCTCTCCCTCCATCCACCTTCCCTCATACTGTAGGGAATTCTTATAATTTTCTATCACCTTGGCATCCATTTGGAATACAGGTTTAACTTTCTCATGCCAGAATTGGGGCTGTTGGCGCAGTTTCCAGCTCCACACCACATCCACATAAGCTGGTGGCCAGAGATAAGAACTTAGCAGCATCTCTCCACCTAGCAGAGTGGGCTCCCTGCTTTCCCGCCACTTCAGGAGTTTGCCCAAGAACTTAAAGTGACTCACACTTCATTCCCACATATAACTAGTTGCCACATGTTTTTCTCTCTCTCTGCCTGACTCTTCAATTCTTTTTCGTACGACCTGGGGACAGAGGACTGTCCTCCTGATTCATGGAGCCCTCCCGGCTCAGCATCTATAAGTAAAAACCTTTGAACCTGTTCCCTACTATGGTGGTGCATTGAATTTGCACCTTCCATCTGAAGACCGTGGAGCTGCCCTGGGCTGGGATTTCCCCGGGGTGCCAGGGAAAACACAAGGTCGGGCTCCCAGTGTCAGAGCGATGGTCAGGCAGGCATAAGCTGGACACGCGTCAGTCAAGGGCTGCAGGGTGTCCTCCAGTAAAAACAAATTTCTTGTGTGAGGGACCACCTGGTAGCCGGTCGGACAACTAAGCATTAGGCCGTCCACCAGGTAAAGGAAGTATCTGTGAAAGGCACAGCATAAGCACCCACGTCAAACTCCCCAGTAGGGCAGGCTTGCCAGCTGCTCTGGTACCAGAACCCAAATTTATCGGGGGGCTCTCAAAACATATACATGTGGAAATTTATCTGAACTAGGTCTTGTTCTCATGGTTCTAGAAACAGTTGGCTGTGATGACAAAAGTACCCAGCTCATATAGTCAATAAGTAAGGTGATGTTAGGTCCTCTATTAAATAAACCATAAAACCTCTGTGGACTAATAAAAAAGAAGTTTATTTCACACTCACATGAAGTCCAGTATGAGTCATCCTAATTAACAGGTGATCCTTTTCGGTATAGTGACACCCAGGTTCCTTCCATGTTGTGACTCACCCATCTTCAACATGTGACTTCCGAGGTTACATGCTTGTCTGCCTCAGGCTGATCAAGGGCAAAGAACACTGAGAATTGGGCTTAAGATATTTTTAGAAACGAGGCTTG
>CAUYSK010068732.1:0-71150 GCA_963575035.1 Avahi laniger | reverse complement strand
GTCTCTGTTGCTTTTAGAATCAAACCTAAAACCTTAAAGAACTTGACCTACAAAGAGGGAGCTCCACTGATCCACGGAGAAAGGATGGACGCCTCTGTAAATTGGGTTTGGACAATTCTCAAGAGAGGAAGCTGGCGGGGCGTGGTGGCTCACGCCTGTAATCCCAGCACTCTGGGAGGTGGAGGCAGGAGGATCACTTGAGCCCAGGAGTTTGAGGTTGCTGTGAGCTATGATGATGCCACGACACTCTAGCCTGGGTGACAGAGCGAGACTCTTGTCTCAAAAAAAAGAGGAAGCTGGTTTATTTCACACCGTTGGCAGATACGCTGCTGAGGGGTTAAGGGCCACTTGCCAACAACAACCCCAAAGACTTTGGAGGAAAACATGGGTGCGTGGCCCTCCTGGGGAGAAGCGTTCACCTGCAAAGGCGACCGGCACCACCGCCTGCCTGTCCTGGGTCATCACGGTAAACACAGCCTGGATAAAGGCTGTGAGTGCCAGGCATGGTCAGGGACCTGCCTCTCCCTGAACAAACAAGCTGTGTTATCTCTAGCGCATGGGAGGGGGAGGTGATGTTTTCCAGATGTTTAGGGAGCCGCCGCCCACTCCCTGGCCCTGCCCGGGCTGAGCTCCCGCAGAACGCTTTGTGTGTGTGCCAAATGGCAACGCTTGGGCCCTGGGGCGGGATGGAAGAGCTGGGAGGCTGGGGCCCGGGTGGGGTCCCTCGGCCCTGCCAATACCAGGTGAGGGCCTGTGAGGACCAGCCCTGGGAAACCTGGCCTGGCCTCAGGTGCTCTTCTGCTGGCTGGGGACAGACCCACACAGCCACTCCAGTTCAGAGCCCAGCAGAGTCGGCTTCCGTGGGACAGCAGGCCAGGTGGAGAGGCCACATGTGAGCAGCAGTCCTGGTGGGGTCCTGGTCACCCTTCCCCTGCACAGCCGATGGTCCCTGGACACCACCCGGAGCGCAGTGAGCTCCCGTCTCCAGAGACCAGCTGGTGGGCCTCCTCATAAGCTACCGCCATCGGGGTGATGCCTTCGTGCAGGTGACAGATAGACCTACCCTGGCCCCTGCTGGACTACATTCTCAGAAAGTGACTCAAGTCCCTGGGCCTTGCTGTGCTCACCTGTCAAATGGGGATCAGAATCCGGGCACCTGCCTCCGGGATGGTTGTAAGATGAGATGGCACAACCTGGGCGCCTGGGGCAGAGTCAGCACTCGGGACGCTGCCCTGGGTGCGCCGGGGGCACAGTGAGCTCAGAGGAAGGCTGAGGGGTCGGGAAGGCGTCCTGTGTCTGTGCTGCCTGGGATGGGCCGACCACGTGCTCAGGAGTGCCTGCCAGGGGACACTGCAGGTGTGGAAACTCTGAGGCCCACGAGGGAGTTGAGAGGCCATCGGTTGTCCGGACGTCCCAGGCGCCTCCTCTGGCTCCCAGGAGGCCTGGGCTCGCTCATTTCCATTCAAGACTCTCCAGATGCCCGAGGAGGGCTTGGCAAGCGCCCAGTATTGGGGGCTCAGTAAACACGGGGGCAGGAATCCGTCCTCGAGCTTCTCCTGACCCTCCATCCTCCCCACTGCTCCAGTGGTGCCAGCCTGGGCCCCCGCGGTTGGATTTCCTTGCTTTAGAGGGAGTGAGGCACAGAGAGGAAGGCGCCCAGCCAGAGCCCCGCCGCTCGCCCAAGCCGACCCCAAAGCCCACTGCCCTCCCCCGGGGCAGCCCTGGTTCTGCCATAATCACCACGTGTCCCTGGCTCAGTCATTTCCCCTCTCTAGCCCTCAGTTTCCCCATCTACGAAATGATGATGCTTTAGGCCCCTTGTGGCGCGGCCAGCTCCCTGAGTTCCACGGTGGATCTTCCCACCTGGCACCTGGTGGCAGTTTCCGAGGCCTTGGCCCTGGAGTCAGAGGGAGGCCACTCAGCAGCCCCCAAACTGAGCGGGGCACGGGGACCCTCAACCATGAACTCCTGCAAAACCTGTGCGTGAAAATCCCCTTCCTCCAGGCTCTGGGCAGTGAACCGGCATTCAGAAAAACCCATCCAGGGCACCCCACATGGTGGCATGTGGGGGCCACTTACCACCCACTCCCCCCATTCCTCCCATGGGCCCTGCCCTGACCTGATGAGATTTAATCAGGGGTCATGGAGGGGGCCCAAAGGAGGTGCTGATCTTGGCTCCATCCATGCCAGTAAGGATGGCCCTGTCTCATACCGTACCCCAAATTCCTTTGGCCCAGAGTCCTCCACTCCACTTCCCTATCCTGCCCCAGGGGAGCCTGCTGGAGGCCTCACTGGAGCTCCCTCCAGCAAACCACGGCGTGCTCGGGAGCACCCTCGAGGCCTCCCACGGCCAGGGTGGGGCTGGGGATGCTGACCTTGACAGTGGTCGTGCCAAGTGGTCTCAGCCGGGCGGCTCTGAGGGCAGCAGATGCAGAGCTGGGGACGAGGAGCCCAGCCTGCCGCAGACCTGCGTGTCCTGCTCTTGAGGGGGCTGTTGTCACAGCCACACTGTGGGCGCTCATCTTTGGGAGGACACAGGAGCAAACCAAGGGCAGGCCCAGACTGGAGATTGGGAATTCTAATGCAGGCACCACAGGGGACCTCAACGTCAGGGTGACCCCACCGCGGGGGCTCCCATTCTCCAGGAATATTCCTTACATGGGGTGGCCCAATGGCCAAGGCTGGGCAGGTCACCCCCCACCTGCTTCAGTTGATTTGTCCCTGTGTGACTCAAGCTGACCAATCAGAAATGCTCTCCTGGAAGCGTGACTCCGATTGGCCCACAGCGGAGCCCCGGTAGCCACACCCTCAAGGCAGGGCCATAACTGCCTTGTCATAAAGCCGAAGGTGTTAATGTTATACATTAAAACATTTCCTCGGCCTGATCACGCCTGTAATCCCAGTGCTTTGGAAGGCCCAGGTGGGAAGATGGAGACCAGCCCGGGTGAGAGAGACCCGTCTCTGGGGAAAAAAAGCTAAGCAGAAGCAGCTTCCTCCTGATTTCTCCAGCCCACGCTTTCCTTCCTTCCCGTTCCTCGGGGTCACGGCAGGACAGGTGCGAGAGAATGAGTCTGGGGTGGGAGGAGTGGGCAGAGCAGGGCTGCTCCAGACCCCTCTGGGGCCACCCCGGGTGTGGCTCTGCTCCTCCAGCCCCCTGGACTCACACTCCTGTGCAGCCCTGGCAAGGAGAGGTGTCCCCAGGACCTCCCTGCAGCAGGAGGGTCCCTTTGGGGACACATGTGGGAGCCACACATCTCACGGTTCTGTCCAGAGAGCAGGATCAGGTCGGGGAGAAGCCCCGGGCCCCACGGAGTCCTCAGCCTTCACCCCACAGGAGAAGAAGCAGGGAAGTTGGATGTAAAATAGAAGCTCCAGCCAGTCCCAGCATGCCTGGAGTCGGCCGGCGCCACGTCTTCCGTCCATCTGGAGGCTGGCCTGGCATGCCCATCACAGCCCCGGCCTCGGTGCCCGCGGAGCCTCCCTGGCTCCCTCCTGGCTGACCCTGTGGAGGGGGCTCTGTGATTTATGGGGGTGGCCAGCCAGGCCCAGATTGACAGGGGAGTCTGGGGGACCCGAGCCCTTCCCTTCTGCCACAGGCAGAGGAGTGAGCTAGTTTCTTCGAACCTGAGGCTCCACCTGCAGCAGCAGCTGCCTGCCAGGCCGTTGTGAGGCTGCAGCACAAAGCGCAGTGGGAGCTCGAGTGCCCCCCGCCCCATCCAGCTGGAGAGGTGGTTCCTTCCTCACCCCTGCACACCTCATCCAGCCACACAGGCTGACCTCCCCAGCTGCCCCTGACCTCCAACCTTCCTTGCCAGGCAGGTGAGACCAAGGGTCTGGGGGCTCGTGAGTGATCCCCAAGCCCCAGGCCCGCCGTGCCCTCCGCCACCCCAGCTGCTGCCTCACGCCTCGCACTGTCCGGCAGGGACTGGGGCTCTGCTCTGCCTGCTGCGCCTGGGCTGACGTCCGGCCTCCCTGGAAGGGCACCGGGTTCAAAGTCAGGGCCAGGGTTCCATTCAGGCCGACCCCCTGACGAGGTCGTCAAGGTGCCTCTGGAGCCTGTTTCCGGCTGCCGAATGGGAGTCCCAGCTTCTACCCAGCTGCCGCCCTGCCTCCGTGACACGGCAGGGGCCGAGCTGTGCGGACGGCAAGTGCCGCACCCCTGCGGGAAGGAGGCTCCACTGTGAGGCAGCGGCAGAAACACCTGCAGCTCCTGCCGGGCCGGCCCCTGGTCACATTCACCTCCGGACTCGGGTCCCCACACAGTCATCTTCCGGCCACGCTCAGCCGAAGCTGAATGTGAGTCAGGCGCAGCCATGAGCAGGGGAAGGTGCAGGGGAGTCACCCACCAGGAGGAGGAAGTGGAGATGACCAGAACCGTCACACGAGGCCAGTGCCAGTGGCATCACGGTGGAAGCACCTGCCAGGCTTCCCAACAGCTGTCCCTCTGTCCACCCTCTGTCCAGCCTCCCTTCCTGTGGCCTGTGCGGGGCCCTGTGGCCGAGAGGACCGGGAATGGAGGGCCGAGTCCAGGCACAGGGCAGGGCCTCGGTGGGCTGGTGTCGGGCCGTGCCCAGAGCCTCGCTCGCCAGTGGCCTCCCTGTAAGCCTCTAGCGCCTTCTCCAGCGAGGCTGCCGTGGGGTTTGGGCGAGTGGAAGATGCCACCGTTAGCGTCGACTCTTGGGCGTATCACGGTGTTTGGAACTCTGGCTTGGCATCCCCCCACCTGTTTTTACCAAATCCTCATACAATGGCCTCTGAGGTCCTTGGGAAAGCCCCTTAGAGGGTCCAAGCTCCCGGAGCTGGGCCAGGGGCCCAGCAAGCGAGCTCCCCGGTGGTCCTGCTGGGGCCGGGTGGGCCCGGTGGAGGGTGGGCCCCTCAGCGCTGTGCCCAAGGGCTTCAATCCCTGGGCCCAGCCCTGCAAGCTGCTCTACGTACATGGGGGAAACTGAGGCTGACGATGTGCCCAACAGTCTGGGATAGAAGTTCAGGAGTGCAGCTCTGTGGGGCGCACACCGGTGAGGGCTCCTGAGGGCCCAACCACGCACACCACCTGGACGCCAAGGGCGGGCCGGAAGCAAGGTCTGCCTTTCCTTCCCGGCAGAAAGCAGCCTCTGCACGGCCTCAGCCAGGGGACCTGGGCGAAGGGGCGGAGATGCATGGGCTGAGGGCCCTGGCACAGCCGCCTGCTAAAGGGCAGTGCGACGGGAGCTGAGCAGCCCTCAGGGCCCGCGGCACTCAGCCGTGGTCATGACACCAGGGCCTGTGTGGTGGCATCAGACACCTGGACACTCGCCCCACTGGGGGTTTGTGCAGCGCCTCCCTGACGCGATCTTATCATCAGATGGCTGCCCCAGCCGGCTGGGGGCCATTACTTTATTGTTTTTAAAGTGCGTGTTGCTATTCTCTGATTACAGAGGCACACATGCTCACGATACAGACCTTTAAGCAGGGAGTGGGTGGTGTTATTAGCCCCAGCGCATGGATGGGGAGGTGACTCGTGCCTTTGCAATTCATCATTAGCAGCAGCAATGATTACGCAGGGCTGGTAAGGCCACTGGCAGGGGACTCGGTGAACCCTGGCCCCTCCCGACCTAAAGGTGACCAAAAACGCAGGTATTCTGGACAACCCAGAATGGCAGGGGCAGGAGCACTGCTGGTCCCCACCCCAGGCCACCGTGGCTGTGGCCGTGGCCCACAGCACTGCCTGTCTTGCTTTTCCAGCCGTTTCCTGCTGGTGGGTCTGGGAGTGGGGGCGGGGGTGCAGCCCAGGCTGCTCCGTCCTGGTGTTCCCCATGCTGGGGAGGCCGCCGAGAGCTGGGGGCACCCCTTCCTCCATGGGAAGGCACCTAGAGACCCACTCCGGACCGGCCCCTCTAGCCCGGAGCACCGAGCACCGCGCTGTGTTGTGGCTGTGTCTTTGGCCCTGATTTTAGAGCCGATCCCCCCACACCCCGTCGTCTCAGACTGTCGTGTTGCGAGTTCATCTTTGTGCGGTCTCACCATGACCTGCTGATGCTGCAGGCATTACAATCCCATTTTACAAGAGAGGAAACCGAGGCTGGGGCGGAGGTGAAGTTCACTTGCCCAAAGTTGCACATTACTAAATGGCCGAATCTGACTTGAGCCTGGTGTCTTGTGATGTCAGTTATCTTCCTGCCGGCAGGCGACAGGTCCAGACAGGGAGGGGTCAACGGCTGGGAGGTGGGAGGTGACCTAAGGCCAGAACAACCCGTTCTGCTGCTGCTTTGGGGTGGGTGGCACAGCTTGGTGCTAAGAGCTGGGATTCTTTTTGGCTTCAGATTGTCCGTCCAGGTCTGAACGTCAGTTCTGCTGAATACCAGCTGTGTGTGCTTGGACAGGTTACTTACCCTCTCTGAGCCTTAGTTTCTCATCTGGAAAGTGCAGTGAGGACCTGGCCTACTTCATGAGCTGTTGCGAGGATTAAACAAGGTGGCGTGGAGCCTGGTCTGTGAATGCTGGCCGTGACCAGAGGCAGGTGGAGTAGGACTAAGTGCACGCACCTTGGGGAGAGGCCACCCCTCCTGGCCCGGGTCCTGACGAAGGCTGCTCCCTGGCTTGCTGGGTGCTCGGCACCAAGCCTGGCATGCAGCCACGCCTCCCTGGGTGGCACTGGGGCCTGCTGTCTGAGGCTGCCCACAAGCCCTGTCCCCAGAGGTGCCCAGCATCCCGTCTCCAGAGAGTGTCTTGCAGAGCAGGCAGCCATGAGTGCTGGGACCGCGTGACTCTGGCCTAGTCCCTGCATTTTCTTTTCCTGGCCAGGCCTCAGCCAGGGCCTATTTTTCAGCCTCAGGCCCTACCGCCTGCCAGGGGCTTCCCTGGTCCTGGGCCCCTGCCCATTGCCGGCATCCCCTTGCCTACACAGGCCGCCTTCTCCCCTGCCCTGGCCAGGCTTCGTGTCCTCCCTCTCCCCTCCTCTGTTTCCCCCCCCCTGGCCCCAACTCTGCTCCGCTCTCAGGGGCCTGACCCTACGCACACACCACTGCTGCCCATCTGTGGGGACGAGGCCTCCCAGGATGCTCTCCAGAGCCCGGCGGGCTGGGCAGCAGGTGTGGTCTCCTGGGAGGTGCCACTGGAACTTGTTTCTCCCGGTGCCCTCCTTGGGACCGCATTCCACGGGGCCTGACACACACTTCCATTTCTCTCAAGCCTTGGTGTGATACCTCCAGCTAAGGGGACCAGATCTGGGGAACCCACTAGAGCCCATGGGGGACCCTGGGAGCCTGGGCTTGTGGCTGGGGCTGCACCCGCAGGTTCTGGCCCAGAGCAGGCTTCTTTTTTTTTGAGACAGAGTCTCACTCTGTTGCCCGGGCTAGAGTGAGTGCCGTGGCGTCAGCCTAGCTCACAGCAACCTCAAACTCCTGGGCTCAAGCGATCGTCCTGCCTCAGCCTCCCAGGTAGCTGGGACTACAGGCATGCGCCACCATGCCCGGCTAATTTTTTCTATATATTTTTAGCTGTCCAGTTGATTTCTTTCTATTTTTGGTAGAGACGGGGTCTTGCTCTTGCTCAGGCTGGTCTCGAACTCCTGAGCTCAAATAATCTGCCCGCCTTGGCCTCCCAGAGTGCTAGGATTACAGGCGTGAGCCACCGTGCCGGCCCAGAGCAGGCTTCTGAGGGCGTTCGCGGAACGTGCCCGCAGGGATGGGGTAGACCGTGGCGCCCTCGGCTGGCCTAGACACCCGAGAGCTGCAGCCCAGAGGAAGGCTTGGGAAGCACAGCCCGGTGGGTCCGGCAGCAACAGATGGTACCGAAAGGCATCAGGATGGTCACAAGCTCTGATCCAAAGCCCCAGGAACACCTTGCTGAGATGTTTCAGGTGTTCAGAAAAGGCCTCCCAGTTGCCTGTTTTCTGTTCCGTCTTTGTTGCTGGGATACCAGGTTCGCTGGCCTCTTTTAGATTTTGTATGCTCCAAGCTTCGGTGTTCAGACAGGTCACCTGGGAATTCTGTTCATGATTCTGATGCAGTAGGTCTGAGGGGTTCTGTGACCCAAGTTCATTGACCTTTCCCCAGGTGGTGCTGTCACTGCTCGTCTGCAGAACGCACCGAGGGGCGAGCCCAAGCCACTGCGGAGCACTGGCGCGTCACTCGCGGATAGGAGGGCAGTCGAATCGTAGACGGTGCTATGCTCAACGCCGGTGAAACTTGCAGTGGGACTTCTGTGTAGTTTACTGCAATCTGTTCCACGTTCTTCAGATTTTATAACAGGTAAAGGATACGGTGAGCATGGTAGAGGGGAAGGGCAAGCCTCTAACCCTTGCTTGGGTGAGGCAAAGACACAAAATGTAACCAAAATGTTTGTACCGTCATAATACCCTGAAATAAAATAAATAAATAAAAAAAAACCCCAAGCAACCAAATTCCAAAGAATCTGCTTTTATTTCTGTCCATATGAAATTCATTCCTTTTCTACCTGTTGAATTTGCATCTAGGGCCAAGATTTTCCTAAAAAAAGAATTTTGGTTTAGTTCAAGCCCCTGAGCACAGTAATTCTTGAACAGTCTCATAAAAATTAAAGCATGACCAATAAAATTCAAGTCCGCCGTGATCCGTCTCTTCAGCCGTGCCCCTGCCAGCGTGTTCACTGTTTCGTTCCGGCGCGAGCCTGCTTGCCCGGCTTCCCACGCGGCACTCACGTACACGCACGTGCCCACGTGCAGTCACAGCTGCAGTTCTGTGCGCGCCTGTGTACCTGTTCGGTGAATCAGTGGCACCGCGCTGTCGTCACGTGAATCACCGTGCCCCTGCAGCTACCGAGGCCCCGGAGCTCCGTGTGTGCATGCCCGTACGGAGAGCTCTCCTTTGTGACCTGCGACGCCCAGAGGACCCCCACCTGCAGTGCACGCCCACTGCAGGAATCCGCGCCCCCTTTTCCCTCAGAGGGGTTGTGTGACTTGCCCAGGGTCCCCCTCACCTGCGCAAGGGTGAGGGTGTGGGCGAGGCCACCCTCAGCTGTGACGGGTGAGCCGGGCAGTGAAGCAAGGAGGCAGAATGAGGGGTCGGAGCAGAGCCCGCGTGCCAGAGGGAGGGGAGCGGATGTTTGGGAAGCTTGTTGATTCTGGCCGCGGTTTGGGGGTGACACTGGGTGCTCTCTCTGACTCTGAGGAATTACCTGGGTGCTGGCCAGCCACAACGCTCCCTCCTCCAGGCACCTGGCTTCCTGGGGCCTCCTTGGCCAGCCTGGGCTGGGTGCATGGGACTGGGAGATGACCGGGCTGGCCCTGCCCTCCAGGACAGGTGGGCCCAGGTGTGGGGCCAGGTCCTGCTGTCCATATCCCTCATAGGAGGACATTAGTCCTCACCTCCATACCAGCTTGGTGTGGCCTCTCTGCTGGGTGCCCTCCTCTAGGACTTGGGTCAGGGCCAGGCACATGCTGGGAAGGCCAGGGCACTGGCGGGTGGAGGGTGTGACCTGCAGTGCTTCCGAAGAGGGCCCAGCGGCCGAGGTGCTCATCAGCGCAGGCTCGAAGAAGAAGGAAGCACACCAGGAAGCAGCCTCCAGCCTCCCAAGTACTGTTTCCTTCTGACTCAGGGCTGGCCCGCCCACCAGCTGGCCAGAAATCACCCAAGGGCCCCAAACTTAGGGGCACCTGCCAGGTCATGGGCCTGCCCCAGCTGGCCCACCTCCAGCCTAGGGCATGTGGCTGACTGAACCCGGGCAATCCCAGAGCGTGGGTGGGGAGGCACTGTCCGGGTGTCTGGGGTGAGGGTGTGTCCACAGTGCCAAGCCCGGCACCGCGTCCTTGGCCTGGTTTCCTGGGGCGGGGCCCCACCTGGCCACCTGTTCCAGTCTCCTCGGAGGCCCAGCAGCTAAAGGGCACCAGGTGCTAGGCTCCGCCTCCAGTTGCACAGGACACTCGCGCAGAGGGGTCCCGGGAGGAGGTGTCCTGTCCCACAGAGTCTTGGGGCTGGTCTGAAGGCCTCCTGCACTGCTGGCCGCTGGCCTAGACAGGCTACCTGTGGTCCTGTGTTTCTTAACCTGTACAGTGGCGACCCCAAGACCTGCCTCTCGGGGCTGTTACCCGCATCAGACAGAACCTGTGTTCAAAGGAACAGCGCAATGCTGACTCCCGGTGCGCGCGTGTGAGTGCGGTGGCGCCCCCTGCTGTCTGAGCCGGCGTCCCAGACCTGCAGCCCTGGTCCCATCAGACCTGTTGGGGTTCACCATGGAGTACTCAACCCCGCTGCACAGAATTCTTGGGAAGCATTAAAAAAACTTTCATTATGGAAGATGCCAAACATTGATATTTTACACATCAAACCTTAGAGAAGTCGAATTTATAATAAATCTCCATTCACTCATTTCAATTAACTCATGGCCCATCTTGTTCTATTTATACTCTACCCAGCTCCCATCTTCCTGTTTTTTTGAAGCTATCCGAAGAGCTTTTTTAAAAAAAGTACAAGTGCTAGACTCTCACCCCCAGGAACCTAATTCATTCATCCCGGGTGGGCCCAGGAAAGGTATATTTTAGCAAAGCTCCTGGGAGACTTGGAGGTGCGGTCAGGCGTGAGCGCTGGGAGACCTGAGGCCCCTCTTCCAGGGGGATCTGGGGGACGGGGCAAGACCCCAGAGGAGATGGGACAGACAGGGGTGACCGCCACCTTCACTCTAGATGAGGGGAGAAACCACGAGGTGGAGCAGCCACCACACGGAAATAGACCTCCCCACCCCCACGTGGACCTGCAGGGGTCTGGGAGAGGCCGGCTCCCTCCTGGCCTTCTGGAGTGGGTGCCGCCAGCCCCATCCCTCCCTCAGAGGGGTTAACTGGGCAACCACAAGGCTGCACATTCCCTGGGGACTGAGCTAGCCAGTTCCTATCAAAGCAGAGCCTGGTGCTAGCAGAGACAAAGGATGCTTTGTTCATCCATTAAAATAAACACTTCCCCTGGATACTTCCTCCTGGGACTCAGTGTAATATGGGGTGTAAGTTACTCTTTAACAGGCAGTGCGATCCAGGCCACGAAGCTCTTCTGAACTAATTTCCTGGAAGAAAGGCGTCACCACTGCGGGCCCAGGTGTTTATTAACCACCCCCCTTGCGGTCAAGGATAGCTGTGGGTGGCTGCTGCCGGGACCTCATCCTCACCTCCTGAGCTCTCAGAGTGCACTGGGCTAACCTTGTCAGCCTTCCCCAAGAACCGGCAGGGAGGTGACAGCGAAGCCAGAGGCTTAGCAAAGCGTTGTTTTCCTCTGCTGAAATGAGAAACCCGTCTGCTCAGTCCCCTCTCCCCCCACCCTCAGCCACTTTGCAAGAACTCAGGGACCTGGGCTCCTGGTGGGGAGGGGTGTCTGGAGCCAGGCTGGCCCCTGGCACTGAGGGTCAGCCTCGCCCACTGCACCTGCCACCCAAACCCGAACTTCTAGATCAGGGTCGCTGGGCTGACATACCATGATGAGTCAGCCTTTAAAGATCAAATAAAACTACATGAAACTGGGAGTTTTACAAATGAAAATTTCAAAAACTCAGATGGGTCTCTCAATGGTGGAGAGCGATGAGCAGAGCTGCAGGAGAGGGAGACCCCGCAGCCCCGGCCAGTCGCACTGGCTGGCCCACGGGTGGACCCCTGACCCGAGGCAGCTCCTTCGCAGGCTGGTGCAAAGGATGAGCTGGGCCTGTCAGATGTCCCACTCAAGTATTTGCATAAGAAACAGAGGAGGGAGGTCGTGTGGGCAAGAAGTCCTGTGGGCGCCACGAGGCCCACACGGCATGGCAGCGTGCTTGTCGTGGGGAGCAGAGGAGTGCAGCAGGGGGCAGCGCGAGGGGGGCGCGGCGGCCAGGGAGCGGGTCCAGAGGCCTCAGAGGCACACGCGAGACACGATGTCCTACGCCCAGTCTGTCCAGAGCCCCAGGAGCCCACAGTGTGTTTCTCGGGTTCCTCCAGGGTCCTGTGTCCCGACGGGGCCAGTGTGAGTGGATCTCAGCCTCTTGAGAGCCCGAGGGAGAACATCCCAGAACGGACGGCTGTGGACCCTGGAGTGTGTTCCTCCAGGTTCCCTCGGCTGCCTCGGCTCACAGGCGGGCAAAGGAGTGGAGTCGGGGCTGTCACTTGCACGAGACGAGGTGGGCCTGTGCGGCGGGTCTGGGCTGCGCCGAACACCGTCCACCGGTAAACCCAGATGGACTTGTGTTGGCTCGGCCGCTGGGCACGCTGGGACTCGGCGGCGGGTGGTGGGGTCAGGTGGGGAGAGGTGGGTGTAAGCCGGCTGCTAAAGAGAGAGGGCAGCCGGCACAAGGCCTGATGAGTGTGGGCACAGCGCACGTGGGAGCGCACCAGGAAGGCGTTCTGGTCAGTAGCGGTGACGCCAGCTACATCCTTGCTGTACGTGTGTGTGTGTGTACACATAATACTTTTAATTAATTTATTTTTTCGAGTCAGAGTCTCACCCTGTTGCCTGGGCTGCAGTGCCGTGGCATCATCACAGCTCACTGCAGCCTCCAACTCCCGCGCTCCAGTGGTCCTCCTGCGTCAGCCTCCTAAGAAACGGACTACAGGTGTGCACCCACGCCGGATAATTTTTCCATTTTTTGTGGAGATGGGGTGTCTCCATGTTGCCCAGGCTGCCGTCAATTCCTGGCCTCAAGCGATCCTCCTGCCGGGCCTCCCGCGGTGCTGGGATTGTAGGCGGGAGCCGCCGAGGGCCATCTTTTCTGAAGGGAGGTGCGCTCCGTGCTGTCAGGAAAACCGCCAGACCAACGTGCGCTTTGCGGAGGGCTGCACCGCAGGTGGTGAAGGCCTTGCGGAAGGCCGTGCTCCAGGCCTCCTTAAACGTAGGCTCTCCCAGGGCCTCCCGCGTGAGCGTGCACCACAGCCCCCTGGAGAGCTCCGCAAGCACAGTGTCTGCGGGCCAGTCCGGGTGGGGCCCGAGAATCTGCATTTCTGACAGGTTTCCAGAAGCTGCTGCTGCCGCTGCCCGGGCTGGAGGGCAGGGCCCTCGATTACTCTGGGTGGGGTGGGGAGATGTCCTGGCAGTGCTCGAGGCTCGGGGCAGAGCTGTCCTGTGGGCCCGGGGAGCCCGCCTCGGTGCACAGGGCGGACTGCAGAGCCACTCGGGCTGTCCGGATGGGGCCACAGGCGGCCACAGGTGCCAGTTTCACTGGAGAAGCCACGGGGTTTCAAGGCCAGAGAAGAGATGCAAACACAAGGCTCCCCGTCTACCCCTTTTCAAAAGGGAGAGCCTGGATTTCAGCAGCAGGGCGTCTTCGTTTGTCTCACGATTGCTCTCAGCCTGGGTGGACTTGAGCCTGCCAGTCCGGGCAGTCCCGAGTGGGGCTCCTCACTGCCCCACAGTGGTCCCTTTGTGAGGTGGGGGCGTCTTCTGGACACTTCAGGACACTGGCAGGTCCACTGTGATATTCCCAAGCCACGGCTTTGGGTATCAAGTCACCTGGAGGCAGGTGAGAGCACAGTGGGCGGTGTGGGCAGGGCAGACACACCGTGATACCCTCGTGCTGCCTGTGTGTGCCACATGTCCCTGCATTTCCTGGCACATTCATTTGAAAGGTGCCCGGAGTCTTGGGGACATTGTCAGAAGCCAACTCCCAGGTAGGAATTGAGGCACAGGTGGCTTACTGCGGTGGGTGGAGGGGAGCAGGCAGCGGAATGCTTTCGGAAGCAAAAGCAGCCAATGGGGGTGGGTTCAGTCCAAGTCCCGTTGGGGGAGCACACCCTGACCCCAGCCTGTGCCTGGGCAGTCCGTGGTCACAGGCCAAACAGGAGGACATGAGCCCCCAGCACTCTGCCTCTGCCATGGGGCAGTCCTTGGAAGCATCGTTCCAGGGGCTGCCCCAGGGGAGGCCAGCCAAGAGGAGGCCACTCAGGGGCCCAAAGTAGATCCCAGGGCTCTGGGATGTGCGACAGCATCTGCCCCTTCTGGGCCCTCCCGAGCCCTTTAAGCCAGGAAGGAAAACATCCTTGCAATTCTTCTCTCGACCTGGGAAGGTGCGTGATGAGATTCGTCACACTGGAAAGGCGTGTGCACCGTGTGGCTGGAGTGGATTTTGAGTCGGGGCCTCCTGGGGCCGCCCCTGGCCCTAGGTGAGAGAGGGAGGTGTTCTGAATGCCTGGGCCTTAAAAAAAAGGTTGGGGGAAGGGCGGAGCGGGGGTGTTCAACAGGGCTGAGGAACAGGGGAGACTCCTGGGCTTGGAACACCAGCACCCCAGAGTGTGCCCCAGGAGGAACAGGCCTCATGGTGACACGCATTTGGGACCTCTGGGTTGAACCTGTTTTGCCTCTGGCAGGATTTAGAGCTGCTGACGTGCATGTGCTCCTGCAGGGGTGCGATCCCCAAAGCCGCGGTCCCACAGCCACCACCACCCCGCCCCGCCACTGTGTGCGGTGGCAGTAATGTTCCCCTGAACACACTCGAGGGATCTCCAAACTTTCCGAATGTGACAACTGTGCTTTTCTGTCGGGTTCTAAGTGTTATGCTTCCAGATCGGTTCTAAGCGAGTTCTGTTTTGAACTCACCTGCGCGTGTAAGGAAACCTCATTCACTGGACTGAAACCGAGGGATTATTCTAAAGTGCGGCTTGCTGGTACCTCATTTAATCCTCAACCTCATGAAGACAGCCTCTTTATCTCTTTTTGTTGTGTACAAGTTCATGCAGTATCTTGAGCTTGGATTACTGGAAAGGAATGATGTATAATTATCACCCTACTATTTATTTGTTTTATTTTTAAAGAGACAGGGCCTTGCTCTGTCACCCAGGCTGGAGTGCAGGGGCATCATCATAGCTCACTGCAGCCTCGAGCTCCTGAGCGCAAGTGATTCTCCTGCCTCAGCCTCCCAAGTAGCTGGGACTACAGGCATGCACCACCATGTCTGGCATTTAAAACAAAAAATTATTTCAGAGACAGGGTCTCGCTATGTTGTTCATGCTGGTCTTGAACTCCTGGCCTCCAGTAATCTTCCCTCCTTGGCCTCCTGAGTTGCTGAGATTATAGGCTTGAGCCATCGTGTAAGTGGGTACTTCTAAATGCTGATGGGTACTTACATTTTAGGACCCCTCAAGTATTTTAATATTACTCCTGCATATTTGTTTAAATAGCACTAAATTTCTCTATCTACTAAGAAACTATTAATATTTGCTCAAATAAAGGTAAATTTCAGCCCAGGCACTGTGAGAATTATCACTGATTTTGAAATAATGAATGCTGAATCGGCAAGACTTACTGTACCTCCTTTTTGTATCGTGGTTAAGTACAAAAAGATTTAACGTGCTGTGTTGGGTTCTCTTCAATTCATTCATTGAACAACCAGGTCTTCATCTTTTGAGAGTTTGTCTTGAGTTTAAAATAAAGTTATAGCTTTATTGAGGTATAATAATATCCCCATATAATATTAATATTATATCCATATAATATTGAGGTTATTGAGGTACAAATTAATTTTGCATATAATCACACAATTTGATGAGTTCTGACTTATGTACCCTCGGGTCAAACCATCACCACAATCAAGATGACCAGATCCATCACCCCCAAAACTTTCCTCCTGCCCTTTTGTAATCTATCCCTCCCCTTCCATCCCTGCCTCCAGGCAACCACTGCTCTTAGGTCATTATAGATCTGCGTACCTTTTCTAGAATTGTATGTAAATGGAAGCATACAGCATGTGTCCATTTTTGTCTGGCTGCTTTCACTGAGCCCAACGGTTTTGAGATTCACCCATGTTGCCGTAGCAGTAACAGTTGTTAATGTCGAGTGATATTGTGTTGTGTGGATATGCCACAGTTGGTTTATCCATTCCCCTGTTGGACATTCAGCTTGTTTCTAGCTTTCGGCAATTACAAATAAATTTGCTATGAGCATTCATGTACAAGTTTTTTTTTTTTTTTTTTTTTTTTTAGACATAGTCTCGCTATTTTGCCCGGGCTATAGTGCCATGGCATCAGCCTAGCTCATAGCAACCTCAAACTCCTGGGCTCAAGCGATCCTTCTGCCTCGGCCTCCCAAGTAGCTGGGACTACAGGCATGCACCACCATGCCCGGCTAATTTTTTTTATATATATATTTTTAGTTGTCCAGATTATTTCTTTCTGTTTTCTAGTAGAGATGGGATCTCGCTCTTGCTCAGGCTGGTCTCGAACTCCTGACCTTGAGCGACCCACCCGCCTCGGCCTCCCAAAGAGCTAGGAATACAGGCGTGAGACACTGCGCCCGGCCACATACAAGTTTTTGTGTGAACATATGCTTTCATTTCTTCTGCGTAAAGTAAGTTGAATGGCTGGGTCATATGGTAGGTGGTGTACATTTAAGTTTTCTTTTCTTTTTATTTTTTTGACACAGGCTCTAGCTCTGTCACCCAAGCTGGAGTACAGTGGCACGATCATAGTTCACTGCAGCCTTGAACTCCTAGGCTCAAGCGATCCTCCCTCCTCAGCTTCCCCAGTAGCCGGGGCTACAGGCACTTGCCACCACACCCAGCTAATTTTTTTTCTTTACAGATGGGGTCTTGCTATGTTGCCCAGGCTAATCTCAAACTCTTAGCCTCAAGTGATTTTACCACCGCAGCCTCCCAAAGTGCTGGGATTACAGGTGTGAGCCACAGCACCCAGCCAAGTTTTTACGAAATGGCCAAACTGTTTTCCCAAGTGCCTATACCATTTTATCACCTCACCAGCAGTGTATGGAAGTTCCTGTAGCTTCGTATTCTCACCAACGTTTGGTCTGATCAGTCTTTTCAGTTTTAGCCATTCTAGAGGATACGTAATTGTGGTTCAACTAGTAGTTCTCTAATGACTAATGATATTTAGCAACTTTTTGGTGCTTAATTGCCATTTGTATATTTTTTGGTGAAGCGTCTATTCAAACCTTTTGACCATTTTTCAATTTGTCATTTTTTTTGCATTTATAGTAAGTGCTTGTGGTGTTCTGTTTAAGAAATTTGGCCAGGCACAGTGGCTCACGCCTTTAGATGCTTTATTTTTGCATCTAAAGTGCCTGTAATCCTAGCACTCCGGGAGGTCTAGGTGGGAGG
Organism: Avahi laniger; assembly: GCA_963575035.1. Classification (NCBI taxonomy): domain Eukaryota; kingdom Metazoa; phylum Chordata; class Mammalia; order Primates; family Indriidae; genus Avahi; species Avahi laniger. Next base: position 54,146 of record CAUYSK010068732.1, on the reverse strand, counting down.
AGCACTTGAGCTCAGGAGTTTGATTCCAGACAGAGCAAGAGCGAGACCCCATCTCTAACAAAAATAGAAAAAAATCATCCTGACAGTGGTGGCGAGCGCCTGTATTCCCAGCTACTTGGGAGGCTGTGGCAGGAGAATCGCTTGAGCCCAGGAGTTAGTTGGAGGTTGCTGTGAGCTAGGCTGACACCACGGCACTCTACCCAGGGCAATAGAGCGAGACTGTCTCAAGGAAAAAAAAAAAATCTTTGCCTAATTTCAGATTACTAAGGTTTTCTTCTGGAAGTCTTACATTTATATGTATGATCTATTTTAAGTTATGGTTCTTTCTTTTTCCCATTTGGATAATCAGCTACGCTGTACACCACTTGTTGAGAGTGGGAAAGATGATCCCTTTCCCCACTTAGTATCTTTATCGAAAATTAATTAGCAGATATGTATGGGTCTGTTTCTGGACTCTCTAATCCATTGGCCGATATGTCTGTCTTTTCACTACCTTGCACACTGTTTTGATTACTATGGCTTTATGACAGATCTGGAAATCAGGTACTCTGATCTGTACTTCTTTAAAAAGTGTTTGGCTATTCTGGATCCTTTGCATTTATATATTACTTTTAGAATCACCTGGCATTTTACAAAGTCTACTGGGATTTTGATTGGGATTGTCTTGAATCTATAGATCAATTTGGGGACGGCTGACGTATTAACAAGACTGAGTCTTCTGAGTCATGAGCTTTGTATATCTCTGCATTTACTTAGGTCTTTAATTTCTCTTAGTGATGTTTTATGGTTTTCAGTGTTCAGGTTTTGGACATCTTTTGTCAAATTTATTATATCTGTGTGTCGCATTTCTATAGTGGTAACATTGTGAATGGCAACTTTTAAAGTTTAAGTTTCTATTTGTTTGTTGCTATTACATAGAAATACAACTGATTGTGTATACGCTGTCTTGCTAAACACACTTACTAGGTCTGGTATCTTTGTGACAGATTCCTTAAGATTTTCTATAGGGATTATCATGACATTGTAAATAAAGTTTTAGTCTTTTCCAGGATCTGTGCCTTTTATGCATTTTTCTTGCTTTATTGTGATGGCTAGGACTTCCAGTACAATGCTGAGTGGACAGAGTGGATATTCTTGCCTTGTTCCTGACCATAAAGGGAAAGCAATCGGTCTCTCACCATTACGTAGGCTGTTAGCTGCAGGCTTTTCACGGGTGCACTCACACTGCAGAAGCTCCTCCCTATTCCCAGCTTAGATCTGTTAACATGAATGGATATTCAATTTTGCCCAATGCTTTACTTTTGCATCTACTGAGATGATTATATGGTCTTTCTCTTTTTATTCTATTAATGTAGTGAATTACTTAGATTGATTTTGAATTTAGCAAAACCAGCTCTGCATTCCTGGTTTAAAGCTTACTTGGTCATAATGTATTATACTTGCTAATTTGCTAAAATTTTAAGGATTTACACATCTATGTTCATGGGGAATATTGCCTTAAAGTCTTCTTTGGCATCTTTCTGTTTACTTCTGTGTCAGGAGAATGCTGGCCTCATAGGATGAGCTGGGGAATGTCCCCTTCTATTGTATCAAGAAAGAATTTGTGTACAATTGGCATTATTTTGCTTTTAAATATTTGGTAGAATTCACACTGAAAGCCATCTGGGCCTAGCATTTTCTTTGTGGGAAAGTTTTGAACGTACAGACTCAATTTCTTTAGTAGATACGAGGCCATTCGGGCTCTGTTTCTTCTTGACTGAGCTTCAGTAGTTTGTCTTGCAAGGAATTTGCCCATTCCACCCCTCGTAGAATTTTCTGGCATAACGCTGTTTGTGCTGTCCTCTCACCTTTCAGATCTGTAGTGCTGGCTCCTCTCTCATTCATGACCTCGTGCCTCCTCCCTTTATTTTTTCTCGTCAGTCTGGTTGGAGACTTATCCATCTTACTAATCTTCTCAAAGAACCAGCTTTTGGTTTCATAGATCTTTTTCCATTTTCTGTTTTCTATTTCATTAAAATATTTCATTTCTTATCTTTACTAGTTCCTATCTTTTGTTTGCTTTGGGCATAATTTGCTCTTCTTTGTAGTTCCTTAAGTCTCAGCATCTGGTCCACTCAGCAGTTTTATTTTGTTTCTGTTAATTCACCCAGGGGAGTCATGTTAAGCAGCAGCATCTTGGATTTCAGTTTTGTGAGACTCATCGCCTCGGGCTGACTTGCTCTGGAGGACAGACTGAATCCAGTTTCTGCCCCGCAGTGGGAAGGGCCAGGAAGCTGCTCTGAGCCTGGTCCCCCACCTGTCCTGGCCAGTGAAGCCAGAAACCATGCTCTCATTTCCTCGCCACTAGCAACAGAGTGATTGTTAATACAGTTACATTAGATATCCCTTGTTCTATTTCGCCAAGCTGGGAAACTTTTTTTTTTTAAATATTTTTCCTTGGAAGACTCAGACCCAAGTAACTTTGGACATGAGCTCCAAGGAAACTAATTTTTAACTGGCATCCTTATCGAATTAAATTCATTAAAGAAACCAGAGTGCGTACTATAATTGCCTGGTCCTATGTGAGGTGTCAGGGTTACAAGAGGTGAATTCACGTCCTTCACGTAAATCTGCAACTTACCATCTATCATCCTACAGTTGAGTTTATTTTGGGGTGATGGAATTAATGGAATTTAGGATGATTACAAATCCATTAGCTATAGATCTATAAAGCTAAGAGAGACTCTGGAGTTCATTCAATCCAACTCCCTTGCTTTAGAGACAGGAAACCAGAAAAGTTAAGGAGTTTGTCCGAGGCCACACAAATTGTAAGTGGCAGCTCCAGGAAGCTGAATCCTGCTTGTCTGCATGATCTCAGGTACAGGGGGACACAAGCTGGGCACTAATAAGGCATCTGCAGGAATCTCCTTTTAATCGAAACTGTTAAAAATACATGCTTTTTCATGTGGCAGAATTCTTGATATGACGCACGGTAGGTGCACGGCAGATACCAAGAGCTTATTAAAATGTGTGTTGAAGGAAGCTTTAGTTTATGAGGTTGTTTCTTTAAATATGTCTGATTTAAAATCATTTTGTCACATACTTTGCCAGTTTAGAAAAATTGCCACAAGATCAAAACCTTAGTAAAGCTATCCCCCAAAACTGCAACTAATAGAGAAACTTTTTACTTGGCATAAAGTTACTTTGTGTGCCATATTTGATGTTTATTAAAATTTTAAAAATTCCAGAATTCCACCTTTACTATTCACAATTTCCATCAGTTCTACAAACACCTGTAATATTCCAACCCCAACATCTGGACAGTTTTCCCAGAGGTTGGAACCGCATCTCCTCCTTCCTGTCGGTCCATGTCCCTGGCCCAGCAGGCCCAGCCAGGGCTTCAGGGAGTGTGGCCAATGACCACGGGCCCGGCCCTTCTCCCCACGCTGGCCTTTAGTGGGGGTGGCGGAGCAGCCCTAGAGGCCAGCGGCGAAGTCTGTGGGAGCCTGTGTCCCTCTCGCAAGTCTGTCCCCAGAGTGCAGCTGTCAGGCTGGCGCCGGTGGGGGTTAGTGAACTGCCTCTGGTGCCTGACTGCGCGGGGTTCTGGAAATGGCCGCTGGCGAACACTTCTCTCCTTACAATGCACTCTTGCTCCGTCTAGCGAAATCCACCGCCTCGGGATGCTGGAGCGAGGAGGGAGTCCCCTTGCTGGGTGCCATGTCACACTCTGCCTGCTGCCGCCTTTCCCTGGGTCAGTCCTGGGGTCCCTAAGAGCCAACACCACGGCGAGTGCGGTTCAGGAGGATGACACGATGCCAGGGCCAGGCACGTTCCCGCAGCTCTGAGCTACCGAAACCTTCGGCTCTTCTTTTAACGGTTTCTAAGACACCCAGCTACTAAATGCTCAAATTTTTAAACTATTTGACTCTGTGTCCTTTAAAATGATACATAAATTTGATTTTTTTGTCAGCCAAACAGTATTCATCTGACATGGTATATGGAAAGTTTTTCAGATTGCAATACTTGACCTTTCACTATGGAGTGGAATATAGTTTTCAAACGTAAAAACGGCAGGAAAAGACCAAATGCGTTACTGCGCCTGAAAGGAAGTAAGCAGACCAAAATGACGGTGGAGGAACATTTATAATCAACATTTCTATTTAGTTGTACAGTAATTTAGAAAATAAGTTTCTGTTCCTAATAAAATGAGGATTTTCTGACATCATTTTCCCTCTAGACTTAGGCGTTTGTTAACTTGGGCTCATATTAGATGACTCTTCAAGAGGAAACGCAGGGGAAAGCTGACTCTGCCGTCATTTTGGTAACAGACGCTGGGGAACGCGCTTCCGTGAAGAGGGGGAGACGCCGCTGTGGGCAGGATCGCCACAAGTTCGCAGAGCGGTCCCCTCCATTTCCTGGTTCGCAGCGGCGGCTGCTCAAACAGGTGTTATAATACTGACAAAGGCTTCAGTTCCATGGCTGGTTTCTTAAGTTTTTTGCCAGCATTTTAAAAACCTTTACTGGGAGAAGCTAGAATGTACCAGGGAAGAAAGAATTGTGCGACGCACCCCATGCGCGTCCGTCCCGGGGCGTCAGGGCCAGTCTCGTCTGTTGTGACCGGCAGTATCTGCTGATGCGTTTTGAAGTATATCCCAGACGTCACTTCACGCCTACGTAATTGCATCTGCGTTTCTAACACCAAAGACATTTTCTTCAACAACCACAATATTATTGTGGTAATGAATAACCTAATAACATTAATTCTTTGATATCACTTAACACACAGTCCACGTTCAAATTTCCCTGAATGTGCCAGAAATGGCTTCTAAACGACTGGTTTGTCTGAAGGAGGACCCAAGCCAGGCCCACGCGTCGGAGCATCTGTGGAGCAGGTGCCAGCCTGCTGACTCGCGCCTGCGCGTGGCGAGGCCTGGCGCCCGTGCCCTCTTCTGACCGTCTGTAGCGGCACAGACGGCCACTGCTGTGCGTTCTGCCAAGTACTGTCATCTGTTCACATGTCTGTTCTCTAGCCTCTAGGCTTCCAGAGTAAAGGGACTGGCACTCATCGTCGCTGTACCCTCAACAGGAACAGGCGGCCCAGCATACATGAAGCAGCCATCTGAAGCCAGACTGTGGTCCGAGTCCTGACTCCAAAGCCAGACGGTCAGATTTTGAATCCTGGTCTACCAGTTAACTAGCTGGTTCAGTAACCAGGTAGTTATCCTCTAATGCAAGCTAATTATCCTGTTTGGGCCTCTATTTCTTTAGCTGTGAAATGGGCTAACAGTACGAGCTCACAGGGCGTTGTGCAGTTTAAATGAGTTAAAGGCAAAGCAGTCAGATCACAGCTTGGCCCTTTGGTCCTCAGGAGCTGTTAGCTCTAGAGCCACAGTTCCCCTGAGGACAGCAGGAACCACACCCGTCAGGGTCTCTGATGGGGTGCATGTACTCCCGGGAGACACTGTTTCGATCAGGAAGAAACACGGAGCCTCCTGCCAGAGACCCGCTTGAGACCAAGTTAAAGCACGCTGTGTGAAACTCCATCTTCAGATGCCTGGGATGCATGTCCTCTCTCCTGCCTTCAGGGCTCCTCCTCAGCACACTTTGGAAAGCAATGCATTGAGTAAGAACGGGATGAATGTGGGGCTTCAGGACAAAAAGCGTCTTTGGAATTCCTTCCTGAAACTGGCTGTTCCTTCCTCAGTGGGTGAGGCTGAGGTACCCTCTCTGCTTCCGTAGCTCTGTGCGTACCCTCTATCCGTGGGCACTGCCTTCTGAACGTTCCTTTAACAGGTCCCCTCTGACTCCCCTGCGGCCAGTGCTCTGTGCCCACAGGGAAGCTGCAGGTGACAATCTCCTGGCGGCAAACTCTGACTCCACCTACAGGCCGCCTTCAGTACATGACCGGGCTATTTCCAAAACCCTGAGAATTCGGAATGTGAAATGGGTTAGGGGCGAGGAAAAACCATCCTAACGCTCTTTCATCCAGCTGCATGAGATGTGGGAGGGGCAGCTGGGTCATGGTGGGGTCACAGACATCTTTTACAAGAGAATTTTTATTCATCTGATGATACTAGTCAGAGGAACCCTTAGTGGAGGGAGAAGAGGAACAGACCTGCCCCTGTCGGGAGGCACTCCTGGGGCAGACACCAACCCCTCTACCTGCTTCAGGGGCCAGTTCCCCCGTCCTCACCTCCCTCGCTGGATGAGTTCAGACTCCCAGAGTCCAAGTCCCGACCCCAGCACTTGCTAGCTGTGACACCTTTGCCACATTACCACCTCTAGCCTCAGTGCCCTTTCCTGTAAAGCGGGGACTGCATGGCTGCCTCATTGGGTTCTAAGGAGGACTAAACGCACTAAGATGCGCAGCACAGGGCTGCAGGCTGGCTGCACCCAGAGCGGCAGCTTTAATGCAGCGGACCTAAGGGCTGCGGCGAGTGTCAAGGCAGGGCCGGGTGCCTGTCCTTTGCATTATCAGCAGTTTTCCTGGGTATCAGCATGTCCTGAGAGCTTGTTAGACGTGCAAGTTCTCAGGCGCCTTCCCAGACCAATGGAATCAGAAATGCTGGGGCCCAACAGTCTGTGTTAACAGCCTTCCAGGTGATTATGAAGCACACTCAAGCTTGAGAACAGCTGGTGCATATTAATCATTTTGAGCCTTTCTGTACCACAGCACCAATTCATCCTCTGCAGGCAGAAGAGAACAAAATGTGTAACAGAGAAAATAAATGCGGCCAGGGATGATGGCTGATGCTTATAATCCCAATGACTTGGGAGACCAGCCTGGGCAACACGGTGAGACCCTGTCTCTACAAAACATAAAAAATTTAGCCGGATTTGGGATGTGGTGGTGCACACCCGTAGTCCCAGCTACTTGGGAGGCTGAGGCAGGAGGACTGCTTGAGCCCAGGAGTTTGAGGCTGCAGTGAGCTATGACGACACCACTGCACTCCAGCCTGGGTAACACAGTCAGATCCTCTCTCTTAAAAAAAAAAAGAGATCATCGTGTCAGAAGTGAACTCTCTGAATCTCACACGATCCAACAATGACTTCCACCGGTGCTAATGCTTTCATGCAAACTTCCCACTGTGTCCAACGGCCCTGAGACTGCTGGTGAGGTAGACAAGGCGGGTTTTGTCTCCATCTTACAAAAGAAAATGAAGCTTGGACAGATCTCACAGCAAGCGGCAGTCGTTTGTCAGGCACCTCCCATGGGCCAGACTCGATGCTAAATGCTGCAGAAACGGAGGAAAACTGTGTCTGCGTGTAGAGGATAGGATGCCCAGGATTGGGCCATCAGTTCTATTCCACAGCTGGACTCCCACCACACTGTAAGCACCAGATTTCAAACTGGATTTACCTCTATGCTTGCTTACTGCTTTCCAGTCTTTTTAGCACCCAATTGTAGAGATTTTGGTAATTCCCTTAGATGCATCTAAATATCATAGTGTTCATTTGATATTAGCCTAACTAGAAGAAATATCAATTGGCTTTTTTTTTTTACAATATACACTTTGCCTTAGAAGTGATTACTAATAACATTTTCTCTTAGAGCTTATTATTTCGCCTACCACATACTCTAATGCTACCTTATTCCTGTAGCATTTTACAGTTTAAATAATGCTTTTCCTCAACACTGATCTAGAGATTAGGATTCTACAAGGGTCTTTGATCAGGGTTTCTTTTGTATTGACACTTGTCTAATCACTTCTCTTTATGTGCCATATACATGTCCCATGACCAAGATGAGTACGCACCGATGAGTACGCAATGACAGGTTTGGAAGCTGATGACGGAGCAGAGAGGTGGGAAAAGTTCCTCATTTGTGAACCTGGGGGTCGTGGGGTATATTAACACTTACCTCATGGAACTTTGGTGATGACTGAGATGGATGTTTGACTCAAGTAGACACCAAGAAGTTCTAAAGTCTGAAAGCTGATGTTAAGCTAGTGTTAATAGATAGTATTTAATAATGCTTTGGAAAAGATCATTTTTTAGAGAGGGAGTTCTGAAGCGTCTTTCCCTTAGCATTTGCAAAACTAATGGGACAGGTGAGCAAGATATTTAGTTTTGTGAACCTACAACACTCAGCGGGCGGGAGAAACGAACGGGCTGCAGACGGGGCGAGTGTGAGTGCTGCCGGGGGACGCGGCAGGGTGCGCCAGAGCCACCTGCCCGCTTGGAGGAGCGGCAGGCAGCCTCCCGGATACCCACTCCCCGAGGACAAAGGGCGCTCCTCACTGTGCGTCCACAGCCAACAACGAGCGAATTTCATGGGAAAAGAAAAAAGTGAAATGGAAAAAAAACGCTTTCCATCCCTTCTCCTGTTGATCCTCATAGTAACTCTAAGTTAGAACTTACATAATTAACATCTCCATTTTCCAAATGAGAAAGCAGAGGCTCAGGTCACGAGTAGCAGAATCACGCTTAACAAACATTTATTGAGCAGCAGAATGTGAATTTTTAGATCCTCATCACCGATTCTGGTGACAACTGAGATATTTACCCTTCAGTTCCTTGGGCTTCTAACCATGAACGGCTCAGTAAGATTCTGATTTCATCTGAAATCCACCTGCATTACAAATGATCTACTCAGAGTAAGCCTGGCACACAGGAGGGAGCTGCGCGGGGAAACATTGAAAGCAGTCTCAGGTGTGGCACATCTCACAGACATGTTTATTCATGCCAAAGTAGACGGCGCTTATGCAAGTGTACAGGGATGTTCCATGTTCCCATCTAACACAGTTGCTGAGATCTACAGGCAGACTGACGGTCCCTCTCGTGCACTCCAAGTGAGGCTGGTTAGTGATGACCACGAGCAGGTGCGGGAGCTTTTGAAAGAGATGTGTCATACAGTTTAGGAAGGAGCAAAGAGAGTGTACTTTATTAAGTATCAACAAGTCAAAAAGTATAAATGACATTTTTCAATACTATGAAAAAGCATGGAGGATTATTTCTATACAGAACACCCAGTGTGTTTAAGGGTTTGTGTAAGGTCGGCACAAATGCAGCAGCTCACCCACAGGGGCAAAGGTGAGAGGTGCAGGGAAACGTCTCTTCCTCAAAGCTCAGGAAGCCAGTCCTGGGTTTGTGTAAGACTCACACGACTAAAGTTTCATTGTCACTGGGGAAACAAAGTGATGAAATGTCTAGCTCTAAGGCATAAATTTACAAGGTGCTTTCTTTCAAAACACATTAAGAATATGCCATTAGGGAATCTGACAGGACAGCATGTTTGCACAGTTAACTTGTGCTTCCCTACTGGTGGCATAAGCTATCTCTGATTAATCCATGTTTCCTGGAAGTTTTACTTGACCCAAGAAGGTGAGCAAAGGTGTTTAACATTTAGACTATGAAGAGCAGAAATGCAGAATTCTCTTTTCCAGCAGGCATAGCAAACTTCACGTTCTGAAGCACTTCCATTGCATCTTATATATTTACTGAACCATGTATCAATTTCAATTCAGAACAATGATATACCTTGTCCCAAAAAGATATGATGGTGTTTTTCATTCCCTAACCATTTTAAGAAGCAAAAATCTTACCTTTCAAAGCTTTACTTCTTTTATCTAAAATAAAAGGAAGAAAAAATTTGGTCATAACAATGCTTTACCAAAATTAACATTTGGCTGAAGGCTTCATAGCTTAGGTAAAGCTTATAGGAAGCTTTGAGAAAACAGGACAGTTACGGTAGCAGTTTCATAGCAAAGAAGTGGTAACATTTCTCCCAAAGATATTGTATGCACAACTAAGGCCCCTTCTGAATTTGCAGAGCTCATAAACTCTAGGCTTGCAGTTTAAAGTTTTCTTCTTTCTTTCCTCTTTTTAATCAATGGCTTAGTAATATGAGACTGGGCCTTATCTCTACTGAGAACCAAACTGCTAATCTTCCCTTCCAAATTTTATTATCAAAAAATTTCAAATATTCAGAACTGTTGAAAAGGTACAATAAAACACCACATACCATGACACTACACCCCTAAACATTTCAGCCTTCATCTCTTACAACGGAGGACACCTCCTATGTATTTGTAATATAACTGTCACACTTAAGAAAATTCACAATTCCCTGATACCAAACTCTTGCTGAAATTTCTCCAACCGTCCTCAAATGCCTTTTGTAGCTGACATGTGCTCCTCATATTTTCACAAAGTACTGCAGGTGGTTCTGATGTTCATGCCTGGTTAAGAACCACAGCTCTTTATAACGTGAATTGTGATTCTTTTTGAAAATGTTTTCTTCATGACCACAAATGAACCAAACAACGAAACTCACCTGCGCTCCTGATTTTATAAACAATGAAGCCCATCAAGCCCATTCCGATCCAGATCTCCTGGTAAACTTGGCTATAGTAGGGTTTCATGGGGATCCACACATTTTTAATAATGCTTTGAAGCATCTGAAAGTGAACACAGTAATAAAAATTATGATGACCTAAACTTAACTGGTTAAAGATTTTCATTTTTTTTTTTTCCTGGTCAAGTGGAGCAGTGGAAGATTTTCATTTTTTAAGTTCAATCTTATGTCCCCTTAACTACCCAACAGGGAGCCTCACCTGTGCTAGCCCCACTTGCACATGGGGGCTTCTGGTCCTCTCTCATTCCCCACGCCCCAGAGTTCATCTAGCTTATTCTCCACTAATGTTCTGCCCCAAAATGCACACCACTATTTTAACTTCTAACTGGAAACACTAGTATGTTCTCATTACCATGTTAAAAACTGTTGGCATTCAAAGCTGAAAAAGAACATGGTGAGGGCAGGTGATTTCCTTGTAAAACAAACCTTTGTGCTTGGCATACTTTGGTCACCTGTGTCTCAGTCTTGATGTCTATTGCTAAACACAAAAACAGATGGCGTAAGATGAGGTCACTTTATAAGAGCTGCCAATTATGACAGAATTTATTTAATAAATAAAAATAGTTATTGAACTACTGATTTGATTGGGAAAGGCCATTAAATTCTGAACTTAGTTTGCTTTTACATGCAGGTCTCAAAGTAATACTTGGTTACTTTTACAATTTAACACAGACCCCAAATTAGATGTCCTCATCTTTATTTCAAGAGGCTCTGTAATATCTGAAGTAGTCCATTAAACTACTTTATTCAAACAGTTGACAGGAATGACTAGATCTAGGCATGTCTCATTTTGCTTGGACAATGCTTTGGCTGCAGTAACACTGCCAAGTAAGAATTCAATTAAACAATCACTACAGTAACAGAAGAACTGCAACAAATGCCTAGCTGCTGACAATAACACTAAGCCACTGGGATTCCCTGAGGAGATCTTGAAAAGCCAGAATCAAACCAGGAGGGTGCAAAGGCCATAAAAGGGACCAAAGAAACATCAGTTATCCTGATATTGTGCTCCCAGCCCAGTGCCCTGAGATTGTCTCTTTACCCAAAATGACCTCTGGTCCCCAGTAAAGTAGGGGACTGTAATACAGTATATTGCACATACTTAACTTCTTCCACTTTTTCCTTGACTTTCCTTTTGGCTAGAATTGTCATATTTGGATGGAAAAGTGACATGTTCCCAATATTTAATAAAATGAGGGCCCCTACTTCTTCCACCGGAGTCCATTCTGTCCCGCCACATTTCCCAGCTTTGTCAGTTTTACAGAACCAGATTCTTTAAAAGCCCATCCTATTCGAAGGTCAAATGGGTGAGCGCCGTATTCCTTTAAGTCTTCAAGGTTTTGGCACATTAAATTAACAGACTATTACCAAAACTCCCACTGGAAATGGTAAATGACCGGTTAAGCCACAAACTGGGATTAATCTCAGTTCCATACAATTTTGATCGTCACCATTTGATCCCGTTTTTTTCCCTTTCCCCTCTCCCAAGGCCTTGTCACATGTACAGTATAACTCGAGGGTAAGTGCTGCGAGGAAACTTGACATGTAAAGGCCATGGCACTAGGGATGAGAGTCCTTGGCTTGGATTCTACCTTCATCACTAACCAGCTGCGTAACCTCTCCAGGCCACTGTACGCTCTTGGTCAAAAGCGTACGATAACACGGGTGCATTAAATGCCTTAATGCCAAGGAGGAAAGGGTAAGCGGGCCTAGGCAACACCTCCCCTTGCAGCGCGGGAGGCCAGGGAGAAAGCAGGCGTGTGCTGGCGGAGGGGTTGGATCCCGACAAGGTCAGCGGCGGCCGCCGCTCACCGTCCTTCTCCCTCCATGGTCCTGGCTGCCCAGAGCCCCTCAGCCGGGACCGGGCGCCCTCACTCACCTCGGAGCCAGACCCACGGCTCGAGCCGTAGCACAGACCCACGGCCAACGTCCGGAAAGGTCACAGCGTACGCACGCGCAGCGTGGGGGCTGCCGGGAAAGCGGAAGGAACAGCGACGCCCCAAGGCCAGAGCGCCTCCCAAGCTGCGCCTGCGCACCACAGCGCCCCCGGCGGCCGCCCTGGTGCCGCAGGCAACAATGCTGGCTCCGGAGCCGAAGGCGGGGAAGCTCCGGGAAGGGGCTGGGGGTAGCCGGGAGGCAGGGTTTGTGTGTGTGTCACAATAGGGCGCCTCCCGGTCCAGATTCTCCCCGGACCGATGGGTTTTCCGGGATGCTGGACTTCCAACCCTGAAACCCGGCAAGTTCTAGGCAAATCGAACGGGTTGGTCAACCTAAAAGTGATCCTCTTTCCTCGGTGTGTTAAAGGCAGAGAAGTCAAGTCTCCCATCTCAGTGCTGTGTCTTGCCACTTCCATTTGTATTGTCACCTTTTTTGCTCTGCATATTTTTTATGCGTCTATTCTGTGCATTTTAATTCTTCTTGACAGACAATATAAAACTTCAGGCTCCAGACATGGACCTAGCAGACACAGTCTTTAAAAATAACCATGCTTACTATTTTAAGGAAATAAAAAATTTTGAAAATTTCAGCAGAAAAGTAGAAATCGTAAAGAACAAAACCACTTAGCTGATTTAAAAGTAGCCAAATAAAAACTGGATGGGTTTGGCGGAAGATTAGACAGTTAAAGAATTAACGAATTGCAAGATGGTTTAGAAGAAACCATTCAGAATCATGGAAGGATATAGCAAGAAAGTCCATCAAATAGGTAACGGAGTCTTAAAAAGGGCAGAGAGGTGTGGCGGAAATATTTGAAGAGTTAATGGCTGGATGAGAATTTTCTTAAAGTGATAAAAAAAAAAAACCTCAAAGATTCCAAAAGCTTTACAGAAACTAAACCGGCAGATAAATGAAAATAAATTAACACCTTGAAACCTCACAATAAAACCTCAGAAAATTAAAGACAGAGAAAATCTCAAAGAAAATAACTGCCGATCTAGAATTCTATAAATAGGGAAATTGTCATTAAGTAAAGCATGTGAAATAAAGACAATTTTGGACAAACTAAGAATGAGGGAATAATCACCAGAAGATCTACAGAAGAATTATTATTAACATTCATTATTCAGGCAGAAGGAAAATGAGCTCGGAAGGAAAGACAGGGATGCAGGAAGGAATGAAGAACAATGAACGTGGTCCTGCTTCAAAGGGAAGAAAGCTTAGGATCAGATGAGGCTGCATGCAAAACTTGAAAAGCTTGCCATCTTAGGGTAGCAGTTCTCCAAGTGTGATTTGGAGGTTTCCAAGGGCCCTGGGGGGGGGTGGTCAAAATTATTTTTATCAGAAAGCTAAGATATTATTTGTCTTTTTCACTAGGATTCTCTCACGAGTGTACAGTGGAGTTTTTCAGAAGCTATGTGTCTTTTGATGTGACAACAGAATGAATACAGGAACAGATTTGAGAATCCAGCTGTCTTCCTTTAAGCCAGACATTAAAAATTTTCAAAAATGTAAAAGTGTCACTCTTCTTCCAGAAATTTTTTTTTTTGGAAAATACACTTTTCATGAAAATAAGCTCTTCAACATCAAATAGGTTTATTGCTGTTATTTTAAAATGAATTAAGAACTAAATAAAACATTTCTTAGTTGTCATCTCTAATAAAGTAGATATAACTCATATAAACAAAAGCTCTTTAGAGTCTTCAGTTATTTAGAAAGTTTTTTCTTTAAAGTCAAGGGTCTTGCTATGTTGCCCAGGCTGGCCTTGAACTCTTGGGCTCAATCTATCCTACTGTCTCAACCTCCTGGGTCTCTGGGACTACAGGTGCAAACCACTGCACCTGGCTTTCAAGAATGTAAAGTGGTCCTGAGACTAAGACCAGGTTTGAGAACCACTGTCTTAGAATATTCTAGACTTATAATGACTTAGAAAACTGTTGAGGACAACAACAAACATTTATGAAAAACTTAAGGAAGAACATCATCGCAAGCTATTCCAGACAGAGCTTTTGAGTAGACTTGAGATCAACAGACTTTTAATGTCTTAGTTTAAAATCCAAAACATTCTACAAAAAGCATCTTTTAAAAAACCCAAAATATTTAAGAAAAGGGCCACCCCAGCAGATTTATTCAAACTGTAGAAAGCTGCATTTTGTGGCTAGGAAGGTCAGAGAAGACACGAAGGTAATTTGAGCACAGCTTCTACCTTTATGGAGAGTGCTGCTTAATGGCACCAACATCATTTGTGAGCTTGTTGGGGGTTCTAGCAGGGGAGTGCAGCTACTCGAAGAATGCAGCCACTAGGAAGAATGGTCTTCCTCTATCAGGGAAGGTCGTCCTCTTCAACCAAGCTTGCAGCTTTGGGAGAGACGCACAAGGAGCAGTGAGTGAGGGAGGAAGGGGACCCTCGCCTAGCCAGCCAGATCAATGGGGTGACAGATGTTGCAGCCAGATTGCCCTCACATCTGGCACCAACATCATCTGTAATTGCTCTCAGCTGTTTCTTTCCTCCTTGGTCTGCAGCTCAAGCTGCTTAGTGAATGTAAAAATGCAAAACCTCCCCAAAATACCAAGGCCCAGTAGGGGTTCAGCGGCCTCCCCATGTGCTCTGGCATATATGTATGCTCACGGCATTCATCTGTTAAGAACTGCCAATGTCAAGCTGTCCCTTTTAACTCTGAACTTTGTGGACACGAATGCAAGATGAGCTGGGCAGAGTAAGGAGCACCAAGAACTACTCAATCAAAGGAAGGAGTCCCAAAGCCATTCAGTCTGTGAGGACACAGGATGTTAACTAGTGTTTAAACAGGAAAATGGCAATTAAATGGGAACAAATTCCAAACTGAGGAAGTGTCAAGACAGTATCCTTAGATTGCAGTTAAAAACTCACAACTTGAAAGGATTAGACAGTAGCCCAAAAAGATCAAAGAAGATAGAAAATGGCACCACCTCCCCATTGTCAGATGGGATAATCCTTACTGGTTCCTCCTTACAGAGGGCAGATTAGCAAATGATGATTGGAGTTTGCATGATATGTGATTATACATCTCTGTATAATCAGGACTTGCAATACCCTGATTGCTCCTATCTGATTCTTCCTAAGGAAAAAAAAAATAAACAAGAAAATGCCCCCCAGAAAACGTTTGTGTGAAACGAAGGACACCTTCCATTTAAAAATGTATCCACTGTGATATCGACAAAGGATGATAGCATGTGGGAACAGTGACATACTAGGAAAAATAAATGTCAGTGAGTTCTGGAGTTGCTTCAGGTGGTTTCAATATATCTTATCAAATTTAGAATTATGTCCCAGCCTTCATATACAGTATGAAGTTGCAATATTTTCCATCAGTGCCGAGTGACATACTATTGAGTCTCAATGAGCTTATGATTACCTTTTTTCTTATTTATTGAAAAACAAGTTCTTTTCCCCTGCCAAAAGGTGTGTTGGGGACACTTTTTTTTTTTTGAGACAGAGCCTCCCTTTGTCGCCCTGGCTAGACTGCAGTGTCGCTGTCATCATAGCTCACTGAAACCTCAACCTTCTGGGCTCAAGCGATCCTCTTGCTTCAGCCTCTCGAGTAGTTGGGACTACAGGCACACACCACCATGCCCAGCTAATTTTTTCTATTTTTAGTAGAGCCAGGGCCTTGCTCTTGCTCAGGCTGGTCTTGAACTCCTGACTTCAAGCGATCCTCCCGCCTCAGCCTCCCAGAGTGCTAGGATTACAAGTGTAAGCAACTGTACCCTATTAGGGACACTTTTTAGAGGCTGTAGTTCTGGAAAAGTCAGATTGTGGGGCCCAGAGCTCATTACATGTTACTGGTGGGGCGAGGATTTGGAGCCAGTACTCTTGGCTTAGTATCATGCTGGGTTCATTTTTTGAGACACCAATAGCTCAACCCTACCTAGTCTGACTTCTGTCTGCACTGTGCTCAAGCTGACCTCTTATTTGCCACTCGTTTGGGCATTTTCCAGTCCTTAATGGCTTGGGCTTCACATTGTTGATTAGCACCATGCTCTTCACACCCTTTCTTTACTCATTCACATGGCTCTTTCCTGAGAGCCCACACATGCCAAAGACTGCCCTGGGCACTGAGGGCAGGCAGTTATGTCTCTCTTCCAACTGTCCCCATTGCCTACCTTTGTAAACTTTGCTGTAAACGCCTTTCATGTTGTTTGCTAGGGTTCTGCTTTCCACTCTCCCTTTTTTTTTTTTCTGTGGGGGGTGGAGACAGGGTCTTGCTCTGTCATCTAGGCTGGAGTGCAGTGCTGTCATTGCAGCTCAATGCAGCCTCAAACTCCTGGGCTCAAGAGATCCTCCTGTCTCAGCTTCCCGAGTAGCTAGGACTACAGGCGCACCCACACCCGGCTAATTCTTTTTCATTATTTCTGTAGACCTGGACTCTCTCCATGTTGCCCAGGCTGGTCTTGAACTTCTGGCCCCAAGTAAACCTCCCACCTTGGCCTCCCAAAGAGCTGGGATTATAGGTGTGAGCCACTGCACCTGGGTCTCACTAAAGACCTCAACTTCTAGAGGTTGGCATGGGCCATTTTAGGCTCTCCTGGTGTTTTACCCACCATCCATTTGCTGATGACTTCCACATCTGCACCTCCTACCCACAGCTGTTTTGGTCCAGCTGTGTGTCAGACACTGCCATCTGAGATGCAGGTTTACAAAGGAAGATGAATTCAGTCATGTTCTGGCTCCAAAGAACTTCTTCCAGGTCCTCAGCTCACCCATTCGGGCTGCCTGCCCTCAGGTCTTCATCATGGACTACCTTCCCCTGTCATCCCCGCCCGGCTTATTCCTGGCTATCCTTCAAGGGTCCTCCTAGGCGTCGTTTTCTCGAAGAAGACTTCCTGACCTTCTCCTTGCCCTTCTCCTGCCAAATGAGGTCATGATGCCCCGGCTCAGCCGCCGTGAGCCTCTGCAGTACAAGCACAAAGTCCTTCTCGGTTTGCCTTCCATGCCCACCCTGAGGCCCTGCACTGGGCCAGGCACACAGCAGGCCCACCCGAAGTGCGCAAACCTCACACGTACTAACGCTCAGATGGCGAGGGCAGGGAGCGACGGGAGGGATTTGTATCAAACAGACTTCCAGGACAGCCACGGTGGCGGAAGCGTCCCTGCCGGCCACAGAAAAGGGAAGCCGGACCCAAACGCGGTGCGGTGGGGCGGCAGCGGCTCCCAGCAAGCCTCGCGCGACGGGGCGGGGCGGGGCGGGGCGGTTCAGCTCCCGGCAGGCCTCGGGCGACCAGGCGAGGCAGAGGGTGCAAGGCCGGCGGCGTGGTTCGCACGTGCGGGTGGAGCCGCCCCCAGCGCGTGGCGCGCTCTGATTGGACGGCCTCGAGCGGGGCGGGGCTGCGCGGGCGTCCAGGCGGTCGCCTGTTCCCGCCGAGGCGCCGGGCGGTTGAGGTGGCGCGGCTTTCCATCATGCTTCGCAAACTCACCGTTGACCAGATCAATGACTGGTTCACCATCGGCAAGACCGTGACGAATGTGGAGCTGCTGGGCTCGCCGCCCGCCTTCCCGGCTGAGGCGGCCCGGGAGGAGGCGCCGCGCAAGGACGCGGCCCCGGGCTCCGGCCCCGCAGTCCCGGCTAAGACCCCGGCCCTGGCCCCAGCGTGGCCGGCAGCGGCGTTCGGGAGGTAGGACGCGGGCCTCGAGGGCTGGGCCTGCCCAGACTCACCTGGAGCCCGTGCGCTCCCCAGCTGCCCCCAGGGAAGCGGGTCCCCACGCCGAACCGGAGACCTGAGCGCCTGAGCCTTTAGGGTGTTTGTCCCGCCGTTCCCTACCGGAAGCTGAGCTAGAGTTTTGTTCAGTTTTAAAATTTTTTTTATCAATAGACTATTTTTTGAAGCAGTGTTAGGTTTCCAGAAAAACTGAGCAGAGTTAGAGTTCCCATATACCCGCTCCAATTCCACAGTTTCCCCATTAACATCTGCGTAAGTTTGGTGCCTTCGCTGCGGTTGATGAGCCGCTGTGATGCATTATGGTTACCCCCAGTTTACGTTAGGGTTCACTCTGGGTGTTGTATTTCTGTAGGGTTGGACCAATGTATGGTGATATCAGTGTGTCTGCCGTTATATTGCAGTATCAGACACAAGAGTTGCACTGCCCTGAAAATCCTTTGTGCTCCACTTATTCGTTCTCCCCCCCAAACTTGGACCCCTTCCCCGCCAAGATGTCCACTGGTCTTTTTATTCATGTTACTGTCTCCGTAATTTTGCCTTTTCCGTACTGTCGTCTCGTTGGAATCATACAGTATGGTAGCCTTCTCAGCTTGGCTTCTTTCGCTTAGTAACATGCATTCGCGGTTCCTCCAGGTCAAAAGATTAGTTAGCGTGTTTCTTTTTAGCACTGATTAATATTCCACTGGGTGGATGTACCACGGTTTATCCATTCACTGCTGAAGGACATCTTGGTTGCTTCCAAGTTTTGGCAGTTATGAATAAACTTGTGTGCCAGTTTTTGTGTGGACATGTTTTCCTCTCATTGGGGGTAAATACCAAGGAGTGTGAATGCTCGATCTTTGTTCAGGTTCATGAACTCCCCTCCTCTTTTCTCTATTCTCTGACTTAAGTAGCTGCTGTCAGTCATTCTGGTCACATCATTTTGGCAGAAGTAAAAAGGCAAAAAGGATGCCCTCTGTTTTTAGAAGAAAGACCTAGATTTGGTGAGTAGAAACACCTGTTTCCTCTTTAAAGAAGGCCAGCGTGGGAGGTACCCCTAGCTCGGAGTATTTCCACCACCTCCGCCCAGCCCCCGAGTTCAACACCCTTTACACTTGGGAGGGTGGTTTTCAAAAAAATTTAAGTTACTCTTGTTTGTTTGTCACATCTGATTTGATGGATAGGCCCAGCCTATGGGTCAGGTTTTCCTGGGTTTCTTCAAGCCTTTGTATTGTCCTTTCAGGTGTAACCTTGGGATCTTTGGTAAATTTGTTTTGTTTCTTGGAGGTATAGAGGGGACAAGGAGACTCCTTGTGCACCTTTAGAGTGGCTGTTTTGTTTATAGATTTGCACACTTTATTTCCTTGGATTATTCTGGTAAGTGATCCTGTAGGCCACCTCCCCTGCTTAATACTCTGCTACTTCTTAGACTTAATGTAACAGATGGCATTGCTTTTAAATAACTCATTGTGATATTGGAAGTAAATTATTATTGAACTTGTCAGAAACTAAAAGTATAGATTTAAATGTCATTGTAGCTACCAAGGACCAGTTTTAAAAATTTCCCAGTCTTTCATGGACTGAGACTTTCGTAAAATGAATAAAAATGAATTTTCAGAGCAATGAATTGAAAAAAGACTAAATATAAGCCCCTTTTTTGAATTATTAGGTTTGACATATAAAATTACTTTGTGAAATTGCCATAAACATTTTTTTTTTTTGAGACAAAGTCTCACTCTTTTCCCCGGGCTAAAGTGAGTACCATGGCATCAGCCTAGCTCACAGCAACCTCAAACTCCTGGGCTCAAGTGATCCTTCTGCCTCAGCCTCCCGAGTAGGTGGGATTACAGGCATGGGCCACCATGCCCGGCTAATTTTTTTTCTATATATTTTTAGTTGTCTGATTAATTTTTTTCTATTTTTAGTAGAGACAGGGTCTCGCTCTTGCTCAGGCTGGTTTCGAACTCCTGAGCTCAAATAATCCGCCCACCTTGGCCTCCCAGAGAGCTAGGATTACAGGCGTGAGCCACCGCGCCCAGCCAACATTTTAACTTTAGTACTTAACTAGTGAGAGGCAGGCAAACAATGTTGGCCTGGGAATAGTGCTAGCTTTGATCGCCTTCCTCTACAAGTGCCTTTTGGGGCTCTGCACACGTGTAGATCCAATGCCAGAGTTTCTAGCATGTAGTAGGCACTCAACTAAATGTAGCTACATTATTTAATCACAGCAGTCCTTTGAGGTCGATGGCATTATTAAGAAATAAGCTTAGGGGGGGTGGTAAAGTGACTTACCCAACTTCCTGTAGCAAATTGTTGTGATAGGCAGAATGATCCCTCCCCCCACAAGATGTCCCCTGGAACCTGTTAATATGCAATGTTACATGGGAAAGGGAAAAGGGATTTTGCAGATGTAGTTAAGGTTACAGATCTTAAAATAGGGAGATTACCTAGATTACCAGGGTGGGCCCTGTCTAATCACATGAGCCCTTAAAAGCAGAAAACTTTCTCAGACTAGAGTCAGAGATTTGAAATGTGTTGCTAGAAGGGACCACATGGAAAGGAATGTGGGTAGCGAGGAGCAAATCTGGATCCCGGCTAAGAGCTGGTAAGGAAGTGGGTACCTCAGTCCTACAATTGCAGGAAACTTGATTGTGACCAACTTACTTTTGGCCTTGGACCCTAAGCAGAGGACCTATTCGAGTCCACCTGGACTTGTGAGGTAATGCATTTTTGTGTTTTACACTGCTAAATTTGCAGTAATTTGTTACGGCGGCACTGTATGGCAGTGGCAGAGCTGGGGTTCAGATTCAGGTTGAGCTGGCCCACGAACCTGGCATACAGTGGGTGATCAAGTACTTGTTCAGTGACGTCTGTCCGGTAAAGGAGAGTTTGAGTGAGGTTTTGATACCAGCAAGAAAGCGTTTGCCATTGGGGAAGACAGGCTTTTGCAAGCACAGGGTATCGCACAGGGCAGTGTGTTTGGTAGGGCTCACGGGAAAGCTTGGTTTGCATTCCATCCCTGGAGTCCAGCCTAGGAGAGCATTGTTAAATCAGCTTAATGAGTAGTGACCACCAGCATTGAAAAAAGAGGAGAAATAGAAAATACCAATCTGTGTCACGGGTAAGAGTTGCGTGAGTGGGTGCAGGCCCCTGTGGGGTCCCCCAGTGTGAGTTTCTCCCTGACAAGAGGCTTGCCAGGCGCCTGTGGGGAGGTGCTGGTGAAGTGGGTGAGTAGTTTTATAAATCATACTTGCAGTGATTTTATGGATTTCCCTGTTTCTCCTTGCCCACATGGTGTGGTATTTTATTCCTTTATGCTCATTGTGGATTATGCTCTTTGTCCTTACATTCCTGTTTCTTCACCTCAGTGTATGAAAAGGAAAACCTTGGTGGACGTATAATGCCATTTTGAGCGTTCTTCAGAGTTGTCGGTGCCAGCTTTCCTCTGGATTGCAGCCTGTGGTCCTAGGGCGGCTGCTGGGAGTCTCGCATCACTCCCCTTGCCCGTCTGCCCAGGGTGTCTTTGTCATTTCTGTGGTGGACTTAACTCTGTCTCCACAGTGCACGTCAAGTCCTGGCTAATGACGTTCTTGCTTAATTCTCACGTGTGTGTCTTTGGCTCTTCAGCACCTTAACGTGTTCTCTGTCCTGGAGAAGGCTTCACTGAAGGAAGCTTTCACGTTTCCAGTATCTGGCGATACTTTCAGCCCATTCTCTTTTGTCTTATTTCAGTTTTCCCTCTTGGTATGTTTTACTGAAGCCGAATGCCTGCTGTGTCGGGCATCGTGACAGGTGACACAGGCACCGTGGGCAGCCTCAGTCCTGACAGATGGGGAGTTTCAGAGAAGTTAAGGAACTTGCCTTGTCCCAGTCCACATATGTTGTATTGTGGGAGGGATGTGTTTGACCCCAAAGCATATGCCTTTTTTCTTTAGGCCTTGTTGCTTTTCAGTGTTTAGGCCTTGTGTAGATTTGGTGTATGCCTCTGTTACTCTCTGACGATTCCTGGTTTCTGTCCATGTTTTTTAAAGACCTTTTTGGTCTGTTTAACAGATTTAGTTTATTAGGTAGTTTTCCCATTGATAAAATACTGGAGTGTCTCTGTTATTTATTTATTTATTTATTTTTTTGAGATAGAGTCTTACTCCGTTGCCCTGAGGAGAGTGCCATGACATCAACCTAGCTCACAGCAACCTCAAACTCCTGAGCTCAATTAGTCCTCCTGCCTCAGCCTCCCAGTGTGCTAGGATTACAGGCATGAGCCGCTGTGCCCAACCTTCTGTATCTGTTAATACTGTGTGCCCCTGGAATAGAGTGATTGAATGGGAGATGGCAGATGAAGTGAGAGGTAACAGGGAGATCAAGGCATCTCTTAAATCATAGAGAGGACTTTGCTGCCTCATCTGAGAGAGCCACTGGAGGAGGCTTTGGGGTTTTGTTTTTTTTTTTTTTTTTTTGAGACAGAGTCTCACTCTGTTGCCTGGGCTAGAGTGAGTGCCGTGGCGTCAGCCTAGCTCACAGCAACCTCACACTCCTGGACTCAAGCGATCCTCCTGCCTCAGCCTCCCGAGTAGCTGGGACCACAGGCTCGCACCACCATGTCCACCTCAGTAATGCTGACTTTTGAGAGCCTGTTATGTGTCAGGCACTATGCAGAATTCTTTTACATGGATTCATTTATTCTTACTGTTCTAGCCAAAAATTTTATCGATTGTACTAAAACTGTTTTCTCTTGATAAAGCACACCTGAAGCGTTCCCAGTAGTCCTCTCCCCATCTTTGACCCTGATTCCTTTGCCAGCTTTAGGTATTATAAATAGCCCCATGTATAATAAAAACATAGATCTGTTAATATTCAGGAAGTTATTTGTGTTAAAATTTCTGTTTGATTTGGAGACATTGTAGAAACAACTATAGTTTTAAATTACATATACCAATACTCTTATAGGAAATACGGTTATTAGGTTATTGCCAGGAACAAAGAGAGAGATGGAAACTCACAATTCTGTATTTTTCCATTCCCCTTTAAAGCTAGGTTGTAAAATTAACTATAACTGCACATGGGTGACTTGGCATGGCATGGGGTTCATTTCATCCTGAGCTAGTGGAATGGCATAATTGTCCACGGTTTATTCAGTCTCCGCAAACTCTCCATGGGAGTTGTTTAAAACGATTCTCTTCTTTCTGCCTGTATATGGAGGATGACCTTTTCTTGAAAGCAGTGTGGTTTTGTTCAGTTGCTGTTTGAGGTGCCTTGGAGAGAGAATGACATGGTTTGGGCCTCTTGGCATATATTTCCTGATGTGTATGGTGAAGTTACCAGGTTCTAGTACTGGACTTCATAGACGAACTGCAGGTTTTGTTTAAAATGAAAATTATGTTCTCACCATTAAGGGAATAATATTTTCTTGCAGCTCATGTTTGCTACTTTCTATATTCATTGCACAATAAGCAATTGTGTACTTTTTGGGGCATTAATCTCTCCCACAAATAATTTCCACTGTAAGAAGTCCTACAGTGATTGAAGAAGCCAAATGTAGTATATCATGAAAACTGAACAAAAAGGGACAGGAGTGAGAGGTGTCTTTGTTTTAATCTACTAAGGACTGTGTTTGCATTTACTTGTCTTACTAAATCCTGGTCAAGTGGACACCATTTATTACACGGTTGGGATTTAAGAGCAAATTGAGATCAATTGAAAATGGTATAGAAGTTGGCCAAGAATGCAGGGAGAATGGAGTTAGAAGGTTTTTTTGAGTGTATTCTTAGTTCTAATCTTGATATGTATTTTTTTCTGTTTAGATGAAAGAAAACTAATCTCCAAATATAAAGTTATAAACATTAGGTTCCTTGGATTTACCTTTAGTAAAGATTTTAGCACCTTATTAAAAAATAAATCTGACTTATGCATAGCTTCCTACTTTTAATGTTATGAAATGTTGAATTTTATGTATTAAATATTTTGCTATTTTAGGTGAATATAATATCGGTTTAAATTATTCACCAGCATTGAATGTTTTTCTTGGAGAGTAGCAGCTATCAATGTTGTTCAATCAGTCCATTTATTTTTATTGATATGATATAGAGCTGTGTTTTATTATGCTTTTCCTTAATGTTAAGATTAAAAGTATTGTGATTAGAAAACAAACCTGAGTGTTGGGATAAAGCACTGCTTAGGTTCTGAACAGCATGTTGTTTCTTCCCTCACTGGCCCTTTTCCCCGTCCCTTGCTGAAAATAGTGATGGCATAATGGGATGTCAGCTTCATTTCAGTGCTGTATTGTAAAGATTAAGATTCACATTAATCATTTTATTCAATACAAAGCTTCCTTTTAGAATGAAAGTCAAGGTTAATGTCTGAGTTTTACACAGAATTTGTTAAACTTCATGCTAAATAATATTGCCTTAATTTCTGTGAGATGTGTTTGAGGTATAAAAAAATACTTCAAACATTTTTTTCAAAATATTTAGGAAACATTTTAATTAAAAGCATACTGTTCAATGAAAACATTGCATATTTGGAATGGTTAAAAAAGAATACTGTTTAAAACACTGACTACATCCACAGGAATTTTAAATTCTGACCTTGTAACAAAGAGAAACTTGAAGTCACATCACTTTTTCTTACTCTTAATCTTGAGAGTTTTGATTCTAAGATGGTCATAAAACCCCCTCTGTTTATAAGTAACTTAACTTGATGGATAATAGTATGGTAGGTTCCATATTCTGTGTGATAATGTTGGGAGCCTGTTCTTTGTGTTTTTGTCTACATAACTTGAAATAGTGGGTATCTCATCTTTGTCAGGACTCCTGGCGCTTTCACCTGGGATTGCGGAGTGAGCAGGACAGCCTGTGCTCTGAGAACCCCCCAGGTCCCCTGGCTCACTCCCCTCGTCAGCACTGCTCAGGAAGTCTTTCAGAACTTGCTTGAAGATGTAGACTATTTCCCACGGCAATACATCATTTTCTGCCAAAACTTCTCGAAATCTAGAGGGAATGTGATAACATTTATTTCAGAAAATTTCTTTTGTTGTATCCCTTTATCTCCAAAGTACTTGTATATCTTTATCTTAAAGTACTGGTATATTAGTCACCCACCTTTTGAGTAATCTGCATATTGCTTTAAAATTATTCTTCTAGGAAAGAAATTTTCAATGTAATGAAAAAGAATTTCCTACCACTGAGATTTCAACAGATACTTTTATTCAGCCTATCCTGAGGTATTTTGGTAGCTGGGTATTTGATACACATGCTTAAAGAATTTACCTGATAGAAAACAATTTCCAGCCTAAATATATGAAGAACTTAGATTTAGCAGTAGCAAATATCACGACAAGAGAGCATAGTATTTTTTACCTGCTGAGAATAGTTCCGGTTTGGCAAAGTTGAACTTGTGAACAGAGAACTTCGAGTTGTCTTTGTTCGGTCACTGGGATAGTTGTATAGGGGTTCTGGTAGTTTCTGAGCCAGTTGTAATCCACACCTGTTTTTTTCACTTTTTGTTCATTTTCAGTCTCTTGTATTAATCTCTCTCGCTCCTTTAGGTGCCATTTTAATTCCCGAAGCAGAGTCTTGGTCACCACATCCGAGCCAGGACAGTGTGTGGGTTTGTAGGCATCGTTTTTTGGCCATTTCATCCAGCCAAAAAGTGGCATTTTTAGCCTATGGAAATATTTTCTCACTTGTTTATTTGCATAAAATATTATGGTTCTGATGAGAAAATATTTGTTTCTTTACAATAAATTTGCTGGAAAAGGGCATGAATTTCTCACTGGTTAGACATGCAGGTCAGAATAAGATTAGAACATGGTAATTATAACAAAGCAAAAAAAACAAGATTAGAACGTGGATTAAAATCTTTTCATTTCTGACTAGGTCAGTGGCAAAAATGAAGCTTTGAAAATATTTTTAGGTAGCTAAACAGAAATTAAATGTACAAAGTCAGATAATCTGCAGACTGAACGATTTGGTGAAAACAACAAGAATGCTTGCTAGTAAAAGTTCTTGGGAGGCTTTAAATATTAATGTATGGGAAAGTGCTATCTGCAGACACACTTTTGCTTTATGTTTTGTATAGAAAAGGTTTAAAGCTTACCTGTTAAGTGGACGAATCTGACGTGGTGTCTCCAAAGAGTTTACTTGAACTGGTGAAGAAGCCGTGTTTCACTAGGGCACATCTCGTTCTCCTGGCTGTGTCCTCTATTGAAGGAATGAGCCTCCTTATTTACCCACTGAAACTATTTGAAATAAATAACTTTCTATGTTAGGAATGAGGTTGTGATGTCTTCCTTTGGGGAGAATGCTCGTTAATTCACCTTGTAAGTAAGCTAGAAGAAATGACAAAAATAACTTACTGTTTAATCTTCACAAATTATGTAATGGTCTACCTTTTGAATATAGCTTAGTTTACTTGGAAAAGATGCAAGCTGCTGTGAATGCTGGTCCTAATGCATCCCGACTTGTCTTTGGTAATGAAATGAGGAACAGTTGTCTGAAGCACCACAGATGCGCTCCTAGCTAAGGTGAAGATTGTCGCATGATGTGATGCTTCGCTGTGCATAGCTGTAGGTCACAGTTCAGTGCTGTATTTTTATGCCTGTAGAGCTCTAAAAATAACCATGTTGCTCTTATTCTTCGGCTTAACTTTCAGGGCATTTAAAAGCCAGGTCACCATCGCCTGTAATAAAAGCAGGAAAAATAGATCAGACTCGACTATTTGTAAAATATGAATTCTGAGAGAGCTTGTTGTAATTGAGCAAAATAGGCAAAGAATGCTGATATTATTATGTGTCAAATATTTAGCAAATGTGACATTTTGAAGTCATTTTGATTTTTCTTGCAAAATAGTTAAATTTGTATATTTAAGCAAATTGAAATGCTACAGGACATCATAAACAATTAGAAAGCTTTAAAATGTACTTTATAATCTCTTTGAAAACACGGTGATAAGGCAATGATGGGTTGTCAGGAAAAAATGGAGATAACAGAACATGCTAAGTTCAAAACAGAATCTTAGAATTCATTTTAGGAAATCATCTTAGTGTTTTCTTCTGGAGCTGAAGATGAAACACTATTTGGGCGAGGACTGGTGTGTAATGGTCTTCGTGGTACTAATTTTCTGTTCAAGTGTGTCTTGCTGAAGAGTGGACGGAGCATAAAAGGTCTTTTACTTTCTAGTTCTCTGTTAAAGCAGTACATGGTGGCTTTTCCTTTTATAATATTCATTTCTTTTCCCTTCAAATGAGCCATGAAGAGCAGACATTGTTTACATCAGCCCTGCATATCCTGCCTGATCCAGAGTGACGCGCGTGGTCAGCTTGCAGCTCCAGTCACGCATGGGGTAGCAAAGCCACATGTCAGGATTCGTTACCTTCAAGTGGAGGGTTTTCACACTGCATCGTGTGTGGTGCCAGGAGAAGGCAGGGAGTCAAGTTTACCGTGACAGCAGTGTCTTACCAAATTTTATACTGAATTATAATGAATCTTGCCACTTCTTCCTTGGAATAACCTTTTTGTTACTGCTTAAATTTTTTTTCCCTCTGAAATGGTAACAAAAATATCAGGATGTATTGGCTACACAGCATAAATCAAATTTCCCTTCAAGGCCGTGGTGGTCTGCCGTGATCCCTCCGGGTACGGCTTGCCTACCGCTCCACCCCTGTCTCAGCCAGGCCGCCTGCCTGGTGCTCACCGTGCTCACTTCTGACCCTTCGCTTCTGGCTAAACTAACTCTCTTCTGAAACGCTTGGTCTGTCTCTTTTCCACGTATCCATAATGTAATTCTTTTTTTCAGCGACCAGCTTGAATGCCAACTCTTTTTTTTTTCCGTTTTAGGGTAAACATCAACATTTGCCCCTAAGCCTACTTTTCCTTTGAATTCTGGTTTTATGTATCTTTACTTATAGAAAGACTGGTCTGTGTTCCTGTCTTTTGCCCCCTTTTTTCCTAATGGTTTTTAATTAGTTTATGCTCTGTCCTCCACTGTAATTGCTGGCTGTCATTCGCTCAGCAGACATTATTTACTGTCGGCCATGGCCTGGATGGTTAGGGGCTGAGGTGTAGCAGTGAACAAGACAGACCTAGTTGCTACCCACGTGGAGCTAAAGTACAAATCTAAGTATACGAATCATCTCGTAAGGTAATTAGAGATCATCGCGGGTTATTTAATGTATTTGAAAAATGCTTTTCCTGATTAGATCTGGAGGTCAGGGAAGGCCTTTCTGGGTGGAGGATTTCCTTTCAGCAGAGATTTTAAGATCAATGATCTATTCTCTGCTGGGTACGGTGGCTCACGCCTGTAATCCTAGCACTCTGGGAGGCTGAGGAGGGAGAATTGCTTGAGCTCAGGAGTTCGAGACCAGCCTGAGCAAGAGAAAGACCTCCATCTCTACTTTGAACAATCAGCCGGGCATGGTGGTGAGTGCCTGTAGTCCCAGCTACTTGGGAGGCTGAGACAGAAGGATTGCTTGAGCCCAGGAGTTTGAGGTTGCTGTGAGCTAGGCTGACGGCACTCTAGCCGGGTGACAAAGTGAAACTCTGTCTATAAAACAAACAAAAAACAAAATTTTATGTATTTTTTTTTTCCTGTCTCCTGAGAGCATTAGATTGATGTAGAGACCGAATATCATTCTCTGGTTACATTATTTCCCTTACTACCACGTAGAGAACATAAATATTTGTAAGTCAAGGTAAGGATGTTCCTTATTATTAATCTTTCCTGTTTATCAGGATGTAACCAGATGCACATTGGATTTTATTTATCAAATATTTTAGTTGAATAAATGAATTGTTTCTGATGAATTTTAACTTGAGTAGGATATTTCATGTAGAAGACAAAGCTTAAACTATTAATTAGTTTAAGCTTTAATCATTTTCTTTTTGGTCATGGTTATCTAGGCTTTATATTATTAGCTAAATAGTGTAAAATTTTATTAAACTCGAAGTGAGATAGGACCATATTCATAATATGTGTGTGTCTATGTAAAATTTTAAGATCTGTAAAGTACATAAAAAGAAAAGTCTGGAAAAACAAAATTCAGGAACCCTGATGAATGAGCTAAGAAGCCACACATATATAAAAGTTTATATATAACAATCAGGGCCACCTTATATAGTACTTAACAGCATTGGATTGCAATTAAAGGAAGATTTTTCATGGTGGTGAGACTAATATCCTTCTGTTTTAATTCATTTGCTACTGAATTAAAATTTCTGGATCATTGTTCATTTTTCTTAAGTTAAAAATCACATTTCTGGGGA
This sequence comes from Avahi laniger, assembly GCA_963575035.1. Classification (NCBI taxonomy): domain Eukaryota; kingdom Metazoa; phylum Chordata; class Mammalia; order Primates; family Indriidae; genus Avahi; species Avahi laniger. The sequence goes on along the minus strand of CAUYSK010068732.1, from coordinate 24,941 downwards.
GGTGTTTGTATAAAAACACTCAAACTTGGAGTATACCAACACACAGACTACCACCATAATAAAAACCATATATGAAAAGCCCACAACTAACATCATACTCAATGGTGAAAGACTGAAAGCTTTTTTTCTAAAATCAGGAACATAGCAGGGATGACTGATTTCACCACTTTCATTCAACCTAGTACTAGAAATTCTAGCCAGAACAATAAGGAAAGAAAAAGAAATAAAAAGGAAGAAAGAGGTAAAATTATCTCTGTTTGCAGATGATATGATCTTCTATAGAGAAAACCATAAAGATTCCACAAAAAACTGTTAATAAATAAATTCAGTAAAGTAGCAGGACACAAAGTCAACACTCAAAAATCAGTTGCATTTCTTTACACTAGCAATGAACAGCCTGAGCAGGAAATTACAGAGCTATTCCATTTGTAATAACATCAGAAAGAATAAAATACTTGGGAATTAACTAAAGAAGTGAAAGACTTGTACAACGAAGAGTGCAAAACATTGCTGAAAGAAATTAAGAACACTTAAATAAATGGAAACATAGCCCATGTTCCTGGATTGTAAGACTTAATATTTCTAAGATGTTGTTACCACCCAACAAAATCTGCAGATTCAATGCAATCTCTACCAAAATCCCAGTGATGTTTTTTGCAGAAATAGAAATCTATCCTAAAATTCATGTGGAATATCAAGGGACCCTGAATAGCCAAAACAATCTTGAAAAGAAGAACAAATGGGGAAGAGTCACACTTCTGATTTCAACCTGACTACAAAGGTACAGTAATCAAAACAGTATAAAGACAGATCTATAGACCAATGGAGTGGAATAAAGAGCCCCAAAACACACCCTTGCATTCACAGTCAAGTGATTCTTAGTAAGAATGCCAAGACCATTCAGTGGGGAAAGGACGATCTTTTAAACAATTGTGCTGGGAAAACTTGGTATCTGTGCGCAAAAGAATGAAGTTGGACCCTTACCTTACATCATACAAAAAAATTAACTTAAGATGGATCAAATACCTAAATGTAAGACCTAAAACTATAAAACTCTTAGAAGAAAACATAGGGCAAAATCTTCACAACGTTGAATTTGGCAGTCATTTCTTGGATATGACATTAAAGGTATAGGTGACAAAAGAAAAAACAGACAAACTGGACTTCATGAAAATTAAGGAAATTTGTACATCAAAGGACCCTATCAACAGAGTAAAAAGGCAACCCGCAGAATAGGAGAAAATATTTGCAAATCATATATCCGAGAAGGGATTAATGTGCAGAATAGAGAACTTCTAAAACTCAATAGCAACTTGATTTTTTTTTTTTTTGAGACAGAATCTCACTCTGTCACCTGGGCTAGGGTGCCGTGAAGTCAGCCTAGCTCACAGCAACCTCAGACTCCTGGGCTCAAGCAATCCTTCTGCCTCAGCCTCCCGAGTAGCTGGGATTACAGGCATGTGCCACCATGCCCGGCTAATTTTTTTTTCTATATATTTTTAGTTGTCCAATTAATTTCTTTCTAATTTTAGTAGAGACGGGGTCTCGCTCTTGCTCAGGCTCGTTTCAAACTCCTGAGCTCAAACAATCCGCCCGCCTTGGCCTCCCAGAGTGCTAGGATTACAGGCGTGAACCACCGCGCCTGGCCAAAAGCCAGAATTTTTGTAATTACTCCCTTTCCCTCCCCTGGTACCCACTTGCCCTCCCATCTCCTACATGTCTCTTTCTGACTCCTGTGGGAGCCACCCAGGCCTCCTGACTCTTCCATGATCTCACCTGTCATGCTCTTGTTTAGTGAATTAATGAGTAAATACAAGGCAAACAGTAACCAAAAGAATGCTGATATAACTATTAGTATCAGGCAAAGGTTGGCTTTATTGCAAACAGAGTTTTATTAAAGTGCATTAATCAGGGTTCTCCAGAGAAATAGGACCAATAGGATAGGTTTGGATCTATAAGAGGAGATTTATTAGAATTGGCTTACATGATTATGGAGGTTTGGATGTCCCACTAAATACCTTCTGCAGGCTGGAGAGCAAGGAAAGCCAGTGGTATAATTCAGCCCAAGGCTGAAGGCCTGAGAGCCTGGGTGGGGCTGTTGGTGTAAGTCCTGAAGTCCTAAGTCCCAAGAACCAGGAACTCCAGTGTTCCAGGGCAGCTCAAGATGATGTCTCAGCTGAGAGAGAGAGAGAGAATTCACCTTTCCTCATCTTTGTTCTACTTGGGTGGGCCCTTGACGGATTTGGTGATGCCCGGCCACACTGGTGAGGGCAGATCTTCACTCAGTCTACTACTTCCAGTGCTAATCTCTTCTGGAAACAGCCTCTCAGACACACTCAGAAATGTTTAACCAGCATCCCTTAGCCCAGTCAAGTTGACACATAGAATTAATCATCATTTAAAGTAAGTCAGATTTCAAAAATCAGTATTGTGTCTTCTTTGACAACAATACATTTAAAGTAGATATTGATAACAACATAATTGATAGCATGTTATATTAATACATATCATGACAGTTGTCTTTTCTCACTTAAGTTCTGAACATTTCTATATTACATATTAGCATGAGTAGAGCTATGGTATTTTTTTTTTTTTTTTTTTAAGAGACGAGGTCACACTCTGTTGCCCAGGCTGATTTTGAACTCCTGATCTCAAGCATTGCTCCCACCTTGGCCTCCCAAAGTGCTAGCATTCCAGGCATGAGCCACTGCACCTGGCTGTGGCATTCTTTAAGAATGATACATCAAGAGTATGCCACAGTTTTAGCTTGTCCCTCTGTTGTTCATCTTTTCAGGTTTTAATTACTACAGGTATTATGAAAAGGTACCCAATGTTATTTTTCTCTGCATCACTAATGAGAACTTTATGTAACTAGTACTTCTCCTTCACTAGTGTGACAGTTCCCTGGGGGCAAGGACTTTGTTTCCTGCTCTGTCTCTAGTGTCTGTCACAGGGCCTCCTGCCTGCCGTGTGGTAGGTGTTCAGCAGATCCTTGCTGAGTGAATGAATGCTTTCATGCACATCTTTGCGTGTGCTGCTTTGTTTACAGTCACTCTCGGGAAGATTCTGAGGAAAGAAAATGTCCGATTGTAGGAATGTGTGTTTTAAATTTTAATGGATGTGGCAGATTGTCTGTTAGAGTAAATGGTCACGCCCACTTACCACCCTTCTCCTTATAAACATTCTGAGAATATTTTCTCTTTTTGCCAATTTGATGGGCGAAAAAATGCTTTTTCATTGTTTTAATTTGTGTCTGCCTGGTAACTGTGAGTTTGAGCCTATTTTCATTTGTTTATTGACTATTCACATTTTTTCCATGGCTTAATGTAAAATAATGATTCAGGAACTCCTCTAGCACATAGAAGTTTCTTGGTGTTTTGGAAATAGCGTACTAACTTTTACTAATCTTTTCAGATCAGTCAGCCAAAGGACGTCAGAAATGGAGTATATTAACAAATACAGACAACTTGAAGCACAAGAATTTGATTTGTATGGTGGTGATCAAGCAACTAGTGGGCCAGGTAAACAGGTAGCTTTAAATGTCCAAATGTGATGCGTGAGTGGTTCACATGTTAAAACGTTATGTTCCTAAAAGTCTTAAGAAATAAAGTATTTTGGTCAAAGTAAGGAATCCACACTGCTTGTTAATTCAGGATTTTTTTTAGGATGAGTATATGTTAAGTTGTAAAATGTTCATTTTAAATTTTTTTCTATCTTAAATATAGTTCCTAAGTAGTCTGTTCTTTGGAAGACTAGTAAATGGTCTCTTTACCATAACTTAAAGCTACTGAAAATTTTTATTTAAAAACTTACAGGAGCCTTTTTTTTTTACAATAAACATATTAAAATGAAATTTTAAGTAATGCAGAAATGTACGAAATAAAAAGCAAAAGTTCTTTCTTAAATCCTGCCTCCCCTAGGGTAAGTTACTTTCTGAGTATGAAGTTTCTTTTCCTGAGCTAATTATCTTATTAGCATCAAGCCCTATTCATATGATAGAAGTTGCCTTTTGATTTTTTTGCCATATAAGAGGTTCCATCGCAAACTTCTGCCAGCTGAGCCGAGAAGCTCTGCCTCCTGTCCTCTCGTCCTTGTGCGCACACTCCGATTGAGGGGCAGGAGTGTGGTTTAAGTGACACTATTCTTTTCTTCTTTAGCCTTTTAAAAAATTATGAAATGCAGTCCACACATAAAAGTATAATAATCCTTATCCTTCTTTTGATTTATTTGGGCTTCTTGACAATATCAATTGGTATGTTTTCCTTAGTTCTGGCAAATTCTGAGCAATTACCTTTGTCTCATTTGGTTTTGTATTTTTCATTTTTTTGGTCATTGTGCCATATTCTGGTTCATTTCTCATTTATCTTTCACCTTGTGGCAAAATCAGCCTTGAGTTCTTTGCCTTCCTGTCGGTGGTCTTGCCTCATCGCAAGCTTCGGCCTGGTGTCTCATTGTCTCGTCAGCCCTTCGTGGTTTTTAAGGAGATGCTTGTGTGTTTCATCTCGCATCTTAGTGGCCCTTGGAGGGAGATTGATCTGAACAACCCAGCACATTACTACCAGAGGTGACGGTTCAGATGTTACCTTGGCAGTGTGGGGCGTGGGGGAGGGAGGAACGTGTGCAGAGGCCTTGCGATGGGAAGAGCCTGGTGTTCCTGCCCTGAAAGGGAGGCCAGTGTTGCTGGGGAATGGAGAGCAGGCGCGGGAGGGCCGGGTAGGGTCAGCTGGTAGCTAATAGCCTCGCAGAGAGGTCTGTGTCCTACTCTCTGGAACCTGTGAATATGTTACCTTCTTGGTAGAAGGAGCTTTGCAGATGTGAGTAAGTCAAGGCTCTTGAGACAGCAGGACTGTCCAGGTGGGCCCATTGTCACTGCAGGGTTTTATACGAGGGAGACATGGGGACCAGTCAGTGGTAGGAGATGTGGCGGTGGAAGCCGTCGGTTGGAGTGACAGGAGGAAGGGGCCAGGAGAAGGCATGCTGGCAGCTTCTGCGGGGTGAAAAGGCAAGGGAAGGGATTCTTCTTCACAGAGCCTCCAGGAGGGCGCAGCCATGTCGACACCTTCAGCTTAGTGGGTGAGACTGATTTTGGACTTCTGACTTCCTGAACTGTAAGAGAATAAATGTGCCGTTTTAAGCCACTAAGTTTGTGATAATAGGGACAGCAGCCGTAAGGGACTCAAGCACTGGTATTGGATGAAGTTGGATGAGGTAGGCAACAGCAGCCAGGCCTATGGGCCACAGCTAAGAATTTTGGTCTTACTACTCAGAGCACTGGGAAGCTGCGAAAGGTTCTGTGTTTTTCTTGGGATGAGTGTGAACGGAGGAGGCGGGTGTCGTGTGACTGGATTTGTGTTTTGAAAAGAACACTGTGGTCATACTTCTGAGAATGGATTGGAGGGGCCAGAGTGGACCTGAGAACAGGAGGAGTTGCTCCAAGGGTGAGGCTGATGGTGCCTTTAGCTGGGTGACGGCAATGGAGGAGGAGAGCCAGTTGAGGGGCGAACCGGACAGGACTTGGCGATGCCTTGGGCACAGGGTGAGGGAGGAGAAGGGGCCCCAGGAGGCAGGGAGGTGCTACCACGCTTTGAAGTCTGGAGCACCGAAGAAGTGGTTAGATCAGTGTGTGTGTACACACGTGTAGATGTGTATTTATGTATTTGCTGCCATGTAGACACAAAGCTATTTCTCTATTTATATTAAAATCACGAGATCACACTGATGCCCTAATTCCAGTCCAGCACCACAGATTTCAATATGAACATTTTGTTATATCCAATTAAAATACATTGATTCAAAATACTTTTGATTTTGGTGTGATACGGGTGTTATTTCACTTAAAGTGTTTAAAAAAATTATTTCTAGATATCCAGGGACACACATTCAATGAATTTCTATAGATTAGGTTAGAATCATTTTATCTAGTTAGAGGTTAATCATCTTTTTAAAAATTTAGATTTAATAGCATTGATAAATAACATTTTTCTTAACAGTGTGAGCCTGGTTACCAATTGTGGACTCTGGGTTCTGTTGCCTTCCCATGACAATTTGAATGTGTCCTGGGGTAGAGTCTTGAGGTTGTGACTAAATGCCACAGTGCTACCTCCTTTTTAATTTGGTGACATATTTAGTAGTTGTTTTCATCCCACTTTTAGCTTTTCTTCTGGATTTAAGGGAATGGCCTGTGTGGAATGTCTGATAACCAAAAGGGAAACATTACTCTCCCTTCAAGTTAAGTTTAATTTCGTATTCAGAATACCATCCCATACTTGGAGTAAGTGATACATAATTATCTATTTTGAAGATTTAATTTTATGGTTAAATCAGTAATACAGTAATTAAACTTATTTTTTGTAATATATAATGTCTAGATGTTAAGAAATGTTAGTGTTCTTTATGTGAGCTGACATAATGCGTCTCAGTTAAAGTTCATTGTATGCTGTTTGGAACCTCTAATTGTTGAACTTTCGATTAGATTTTATATTTAGCTGATGAATATAGTGGGGTGGCTTGTTGAAGAGAACTAGCAATTTTTATGGTTTCCAGTTTTTCCCAGTTCTTGTGAAATATTTTAGTGTTGATAACCTAGGATAAAGAGATAGCTGGAAAATGAGAACAGCAAATTTTGAGGTTGAGGTATTTCTCATGCCATTTTGGGATTTTACTTGGTCATGTGTAGTTCGTTGATTTGCCTTACGTTGTCCGTGATGGTTTTCCTTTTATTTTGTTGTTGATTCAGAGATGAAGAGGCACCCAGCTGTGGGCACTCCTGCTGCTTGGTTCCTACCCACCCTTCGGTGGTATGTGTAGAGGCAGGACTTGATTGGTGCTGGGTCTGCTTCAGTGACCCGAAAACGTCAGCTCATGTTTTGCGTATAGTGGAGAAGGGATTGCAGTTTAGACAGCACAGTTACTTTTGGCATTTTTTTCTCATAAAATTTCTGTCTTTAAGTAGCAACCTTCAAAATGCATGTGATCAAGTAATGTTATGCCACATCAGTGTTGTCAGAGTAACAGGGCTTGTTTAGCAGCACAGTGAACCAGGACTTACAGTCTTTCAGCAAAAAGAATACAGCTGCTTTTTTGTCTTTCTAAAAGAGTCTTTTGCCATCTTCTCTCCCCTTTGAATAGCTCTTCCTCAACTTCTCACCTCCACTCTGCCCCCAGCTGTTGACCCATCTCTCTGTCTCCCTGCTGTGTCTGGGCTCAGGGACCCTCCCTCCCATCTGTCCTCATTCACAGGGGTGGCAGGGATTATGTTTAAGCAGGCTCAGGTATAGCGATCGGGCAAGCAAGAGGGCATCAGTGGTTATTGTAAAGGCTGAGAAAAGTAATGGAAGGAAAGTGAATGTGATAATAGAAAGAAAATCCCTGTTTTGGTGGGCTTGGCCATCATTAATGAGGTTATTTAGAAGATTAGAAAGCTGTACAGGCAGGACTTAGAGAACTTTCCCCCATGTCAGTGGCCCCTAATGTGTTAGCAAGAACATCCTTACCCACAGAAGAGCTATTTTTGCTTTGAGAGGTTATGACAGATCTGGCTCCTCTGTAAAATTAAGAACAAGTACCACACATCTTGATTCAAATATAGAAAAATGGCCATATTTTAATTATGTATTTCTAGGCCAGTCATGAAAGTGAGACTATATGTAGGGAAAAAGATGTAGGAGGGCGAAAGGAAAGCTTGGCCACATGTTTTATCAGGGTGGAGGGGGGAGGGTGGAAGTGTTGGTGCAGAATCTGGGGTGTGGGGAAGGGGAGGGGGGGGAGGGACCCAGAGGGGAATGAGCGTGGTGCTAAACTTGGGAGAGGCAGGAAGGCTTAAGCGTTTGTTTATTTTGGAAGTAAAACCTATTTCCTAGTGACAGTTTGTGTCCTGTGAATTTTGACGATCTGTCAGTTTGTCAGGTGATGACCAGAGGTTTAGAATCTGCAGCGTAGCCAGGGGGCCGTGCGCACACCTGCAGGAGGATGGGTAAGCACCCCTGGCAGAGCTCGCGTTTGAGCAGAGTGAACTTGCCCCTTTGGTGATACCTTACATGGACTGGGTGTTTGGCCCCTCCGGATCTCATGTTCAAATTTGACCCCCAGTGCTGGAGGTCGGGTCTGGTGGGAGGTGTTTGGGCCATGGGGCAGATCCCTCATGAATGATTGCTGCCCTCCCAGAGAGAATGAGTTCTCACTTTATTAGTTTGCATGCCAACACTTCCTCCCTCTGCCTTGTGCCTGATGAAACATGTGGTTATTTAAAGGAGACTGGCACCGCCTGCTCTCTTTCTTGCTCATTCTCTTGTCATGTGACACCTGCTGCCCCTTCACCTTCCACCTTGATTGGCAGCTCCCTGAAGCCCTCACCAGAAGCAGATTCTGGTGCCTTGCTTGTTCAGTCTGCGGGACTGTAAACCAAATAAACCTCTTTTCTTTATAATATTCACCCTCTGGTATTTCCTTTATAGCAACGCAAACAGACTAACACAATACCTGTTCTTCTGAAATTTCAAGTAAAAGTTTTTTTTTTTTTTTTTTTTTTTTTTTGAGACAGAATCTTGCTTTGTTGCCCTGGCTAGAGTGAGTGCCGTGGCATCAGCCTAGCTCACAGCAACCTCAAACTGCTGGGCTCAAGCAATCCTTCTGCCTCAGCCTCCGAGTAGCTGGGACTACAGGCATGCGCCACCATGCCCAGCTAATTTTTTCTCTATATATATATTTTTAGTTGTCCAGGTAGTTTCTTTCTATTTTTTGGTAGAGACGGGATCTCGCTCTTGCTCAGGCTGGTCTAGAACTCCCAACCTTGAGCGATCCACCCGCCTCGGCCTCCCAAAGTGCTAGGATCACAGGCGTGAGCCACCGCGCCCGGCCTAGTAAAAGTTTTTTTTAAACTGTTTTAGTACCACATGATCAAGTGATGAGTGCCATGTTTTACAGGTGCATTGTCTTAGCAGGTAGTCCTGAGCCTGCAGTGCCATGGCTGTGATGGAGGGTTATCAGTGTTCTCAGTTCACTTCTATGCGTTATTTATAGTGGGCCACTAAGGAAGTTTCTGATTACCATGTGGACAATGTTAGCCTGTCGAAAATGTATTTTTGTATTTCTGTGTGTGTACATAATATATGCTGTATATATAGATTGTAACATTGAATTATTTATCTTGTCTTTTTTGAAATAAGAAATAGCATCATATTTTTTGTTTTGTCTGAATCTAGGTCCAAAGCTACCTTTGGCTAAATTAAGCAATGTGACATGCATCCCAGAGACAACTTATAAATATCCTGATTTGCCTATAAATCGATGTAAGGAAGAGGTAAAATTATTTTTGTTAGACTGTAATTTTGCTGTTTGAATAAATGCCTGAGGCTCAGCACTTTTGGTTTATAATTTGAAGATTGCCGGGGGACACATGCATGGTGCGCATGGCTCTGTGGCAGGTGCAGAAGGAGGGTGTGCTCAGGGCTGTGTGGAGGTGACTTTGTGTAGTCACCATGTTGATGATCTTTCTTTTGACTTGTGCTTTAATTTGTTTAATCTTTGCCTGAGTACATCTCCTCTAACATTTAGTTTGGTATCTGTTGAGCGTCTTCCCTATCTCTGAAATATTTGTAAGTAAACATTTTGTCTTCCCCAGAACTACTTATTTAAAGAAACTCACTGCTAAATCTTTTTATAAAGCGAATAATACACCCTAGCATTTCCATTGGGTTTTCTTTACAGTGTTGCCCCTGTTTTCTGCTTATCAATTGGTTTGATCAATCACTGACATTTTATTAACAATGCCAGGCCAGATACAGTAGTAGGATGATTAAGTTTCTAATTAGTTGCATGTTGTTAAGCATGGTTAAAAGTAAGTGTATTGAAACCTTAACTATACTAGTGAAAAAAGCAATTACAGATAAAACTGGAAATGTTCCAAATTTAATTTTTTTTTTTAAGACAAGAGTCTTGCTCTGTTTCCCAGGCTGGAGTGCAGTGTTGTCATCGTAGCTCACAGCAACCTCAAACTCCTGGGCTCAAGTGATCCTCCTGCCTCTGCCTTCCGAGTAGCTGGGACTACAGGCATTCATCATGACTCCTGGCTAATTTTTATATTTTTATAGTAGAGACGGGGTCTTGCTCTTGCTCAGGCTGGTCTTGAACTCCTGACCTCAAAGGATCTTCCCATCTCCCACAGTGCTAGGATTACAGGCATGAGCCACTGTGCCTGGACCCAAATTTAATTTTTATTGTGCTTTAGATTGAGTCATACAACTTTTATAGAATAGATATACTTTATTAAATAATTTTTAGAGACAAATATTCAAATTGATTTGTATTTTTAACTGTATCAAGTGCTAGAAGGATAAAAGCTTAAGTAAGTTTAGGGTGGAGGTGGAGGAATGATGGGGGGCAGAGGGAATGGGTTTGAGTTTTTAAAAATTTCATGTGATCTTTAAGTAGACAAAGTGCAAGTTAATTGTTTGAAAATGTGTCTGAAGAATTTTAAATAACATTTTAAAACCACTTGAGTGTAATAACAGCTGTTTTCATGTTTTTCAGTAGAATTACATGCAAGTTCATTACAAAATTTTAAAAGAATAGAAACTTCAACTTAGTAAGAGCCACAAAAACCCAGTTTGGTATTTTCATTTTTGTAGAAGAAATTGAGACCTGGAGCGCTGAAGTGAACTTGGCCTGGTTTCCCGCAGCCATTGGCAGTTCCTGCTGCGCAGGGCGGGGAGTGGTGGAACTGCGCAACCATTTGTAGCCTTCTGGCTCTCTTTTGTGATGTTTACAGTGGTTTATTAACAATTTAACTTAAAGATGAAAGAAAAATAAATCCTGAAAGTCTTCCTACAATAGATAATACTTTACATCAATGTTTCGTGACAATTTTGAAAGAGAAATTTTTTTTTAATTCTAGGTTATTTCTTTGATAGAAAGTAATTCTGTGGTAATTATACACGGTGCCACGGGAAGTGGCAAAAGCACCCAGCTCCCGCAGTATATCCTGGATCATTGCATCCAGCGCTCTGCCTACTGCAACATTGTGGTCACCCAGCCACGGAAGATAGGTGCCAGCAGCATCGCCAGGTGGATCGGCAAAGAGCGCGCTTGGACTCTGGGGGGCATGGTAGGCTATCAGGTGAGACTGGAGGGAGAGAAGGGGAGAGCCATCTGTCCCTCTCTTTGTTATTTTTTTCTAGTTGATGATAGGATGTGACTGTTCTCTGCTTGGCTTATAGAACAGAACTGTGGCGTAATTTTAAAAATAGTGAAACCAGATTTCTTGAAAATAATTTGTAATTTCTTTCCTAGTTGAATGAATAGGAAAGAAATGAGAATTCTGAAGCTCATGGCTCTTATGCCTTTAATTATATCTTTGTAGTCTAGACGATGTCTTCATATACAATTTTTTTTTTCTTAAGAAACAGGGTCTTGCTCTGTTGCCAGGCTAGAGTGCAGTGGTGTTGATCATAGCTTACATAGCTCACCTCTAACTCCTGGCCTTAAGTGATCTCCTGCCTCAGCTTCCCAAGTAGCTAGGACTACAGGCGTGCACCACCATGCTTGACTAATTTTTTTATTTTTAGTAGGGATGGAGTCTCACTATGTTGCCTCCCACCTTGGCTTCCCAAAGTGCCACTACACCCTGCCCACAATTGTCTTAATGTAAAAATGTTCTAGGCAGTGTGATTAAATAAACCACCCCCTTCCCCCACAAAAGAAGACAAAAATCAACTTGAGAACTTCGCTTTTAATTGGGACTCTGTGTATCTTGTGAAATATAATAATTTTTTATTCCCTTATCTCCCTTATAAAATGGACATATCCTTTTTTGGTAGTGAAATGGAAGTCATTTAAACTTTAACTCTTTCTCCTTTCTCTTTTCTTTCCCCAATTGTAGGTAGGACTAGAGAAAATAGCAACGGAGGACACCAAGTTAATTTATATGACAACTGGAGTCCTGCTTCAGAAAATAGTTAGTGCCAAGAGTTTGATGGAATTCACGCACATCTTCATCGATGAAGTAAGTGCGTATTTCATGTAGCTCTGCTCTGATGTGCATGTCCTTATTTTACAAGAGAACACAGTGTAAGATAATGTGTTGCCTACTTGTAAAGGGTCATAAAGAGCTTTGGGTTTATATCTGCTTAATCTACTTATGAATGTTAATTTTCTGTTTTTATTCTTCGTACTTGGTTGCAAAATATGAGTGGCGATGTTGAGAACTATGAAAAGATTCCTTGTTTGGAGCAGGGATGGGCAGCCTCCAGCCCTCAGGTCAAATTTGGCACCTGTTTTTGTAGATAAAGTTTTATTGGAACACAGTTTTACTCATTTGTTTATGTATTGTTTATGGTTGCTTCTGCACTACAGCAGCAGAGTTGAGTAGTTGTAACAGAGACTGTATATCCCATAAGCTGGGAATATTTACCGTCTGGCCTTTTATGGGAAAAGTCTGCCAAACTCTTGTTTAGAGAGTTAGCCATAGTCAGACAGTTAAAGGGATTTTAATTGTATGTAGATAGTTTCAGCCACACCACAGATACTTTCCATCTAGTAAACTAAGGACAGTAATAGCTTTTAAAAATCAATAAAATAAATGCAAGATATTGTTCTATTTACCTTTCTAAGAAAAAACTAATAAAGTATTGTGAAGCCTGTCTTTGTGTCTGTCTTAGCTTTCTTTATTCTTTCCTTCCTCTACACTTTCTGGACTTTTCTCAGGAGGGAATATTTAATTGATTTTACATGCACATATATATATATTTTTTTTAGAGACAGGATCTTGTTCTGTCACCCAGGCTGAAGTGCAATGGTGTGATCATAGCTCATTGCAGCCTCAAACTCCTGGGCTCAAGTGATCCTCCTGCCTCAGCCTCTTGAGTAGGTGGGACTACAGGCACATGCCACCATGCTGACTGATTTTTAAGAAATTTTTTGTGGAGGGAGTTCTTGCTGTGTTGCTCAGGCTGATCTTGAACTCCTTGCCTCAAGCGGTCCTCCCACCTTGTCCTCCCAAAGTGCTGGGGTGATAGGCGTGAAGCATTGCACCTGGGCTGGTTTTGTTTATGTTTTAAAGAAGAATTTTTTGAGGTGGGAGGATGTTGTGTTCAAACAACTTTCCCAGGAGCTTTGGAAATGTCTCCTCCCCAAGCTCTTTTGTGTTTTAAATCTTACCAGTAATTCTCTCCTGAGAAGCTTGACTTATTTCTAGAGAATTTAGAAACATCAACAAATAAATAGGATTTATGGGAGGTTGTGAGATGGGGCTAGGGTGCTTAATGGAGTTTGAAGTCAAACCATTTGAGCAACTGTTTAGGGTGAGGTCTCTCCAGTCTATTTTGATATGTGTGGTCATTAATAATACCAAAATATACAGATAAAGCAGAATTTGTGCATTTATGATCTTGCATGTATTTACCTGGTTTTAACTTACTGCAGGGTGTTTGGGACAGTAGGAGAAGGTGGAAGATAATCTGTCGTTCCTTGCAAAATAGTATGATGTACAATATGGTTCGGAATTTTTCTTTGTGAGTTTTGGCAGTTTTGATTATCTTTAGATTAGGTAGAGATGAAATTCAAATATAATAGGCAATATGCCAAAAGGTACCATTATGAAGTTCACAATAGTTATTTATTGAGCCTTTTACTATAATTGAGCCTGTTTTACATGAAAGGAAACTAAAACTTACAGTTTAGTGCTCAGGCCACAGGTAACAAATGGTGTTGCTGGGTTCATCCCTGGGTAGTTTACTCTAGAGACTATAGTGGTAACTCACGCATTTGTTTTCTGTGTATCCAGCATCTTTCTGAGTGTCTGATAGCCTTCTGTACATACACGTGCGAGTGACACGGATAATCCCACCCATGCTGTGTTGCTGACTGCCTTCTTTCCTGAAGCCCCGCTGTAATAGCGGAACAAAAGTCTGCTGTTCTCTGCGAGAGCTTGCCCTGCAGGGGGGTGCTGGTCACAGAGAGCTGTCAGGTCCCTGTCATAACCAGCTTCCTGCTCTCCCACTGCACCACCAGCACCTAGTAGGAGCTCTAATAATTTGCTTTAATGAATGAATGAGTTGGATATACCTGAAGTTTCAGGTTTACAAACAGTATTCATATTCTCTGGGACGATTTGAATTTCAAAAGAAATGTAAGAACAAAAGTTGAAGATGGCCTGGCAGTTTAAAATGGAATAGTATTTTTAGCTTCTCAGATCTTGAAAAAGAGTAAACTAGCTTTGGGCAGATCATTCATTCAGTGAACAATTTTTGAGTGCTGCTATGAAAAAGGTGCCCCAGGTGCTAAGGTAATTATAAGGCAAGTAAGTTATAATTTCTGCCTCAGCCACACTCCACTGGAAACATGGTCCAGCTGGTGTGTGTGTGTCTCTGTGCTGTGGAGAAAGGCCAGTGGCAGGGAAAGGGCTGTGGGCATCCTGGAGGTGGAGCGTCCTCAGGGCGGAGGGCTGGCTGGCGGTGAGACCCAGGAGAAGGTGGCGGTATGAACGCAGAGCAGAGGTTCCACCGTGAGTGCAGGGGGTGGGGATCTAAAAGCTGAGGCAGGGTCACTCTGGGGGCTCTTCACTGATGGTAGCTTTGATATTTTTTTCCTCAGGTAGGAGACAGGATGTTTGCGTTGAGGGAAATGTTCTGGAGTTTGGCGAGAGCGCGAGATAAGAATCAGATTTATAATAGTGTTAAGTACCTTTCAGCTGATTTTTTCCTTTATGCTGCTTCCCCATGCATCTACTTCAGTGGGAATTCAGGAAGATAGCAGGACCTGGGATGGAATTGGGTGTAGAATAAATCATCAGGCCTTTTATATTGGGAAGAGGAGAACTCCTGCTTTCAAACTTAGTTATCTATCCATTTTGGCACAGGAATGTCCCGGAATAGAATCTTACAGTCCCCTTGTACGTTGAAGTATCCTAAGTTACAGAGTAACTGGGTTCTTCTGGAAAAGCAGCCCCCTCAGGCGCTAGCTGGTGATGGGGTGGGGTGCGGAGGGTGGCGTGGCTGTGACTGCAAGGTCTGGGAAGGGCGGGTGAAGCTGCCACTTCCGCTTCCCCGAGTGCTCTCCTGCGTCAGCGCAGGCACCTCAGGCCCTAACCTCGCCCTGGTTTTCCTGCTTCTGACTGACCCAGCGTTTCCAGGCCCAGCCCTTGCGAACTGCAGTTCTGCTCACTATGGAACATGTCCTGTCAGGCAGGACGTGTGGCTCCCTGGCCAGCGCTAGACTGGCAGGTCTTCAACCCTGCACTTCCTTGCTCAAATAGCAGTGTACCTTTTAGACCACTGCAGAGGCCATTAGGGAGGCTGGTCCGGTGGTTCTCTGTGCTTGAGAGTGAGTGAGGAGGTGTATGACTGTCACAGTGACCTGGGGCACGATTGGCATTAGGTGGGCAGGGCCAAGGATTCTGAACATACTGAACGTTACTCTGCCCAGATGCCAGGTGGGCCTTAAAGAAAAACACTGAGGGGGACAGTGAGTCACGTGGTGTAGTCTGATGCTCTTTACTCCTCTTACCGGGAGTGACACGTGCTGAAGCACCGTGTTCGGCAGAGAGAGCTGGCCGAGTTCCCACTCTCCCATGTGCCATCAAAGCCCCCTTTCCCTCTGTCTTTCAGCAGAGACATGTGCCTTGCTTGATGCCATGTGGGGGCGCCCCCTTTCTATTTTGTAGGTACACGAACGAACTGAAGAAATGGATTTCCTGCTGTTGGTCGTCCGCAAACTTTTAAGAACAAATTCTCGTTTCGTGAAGGTAAGTTTGATTTCATGAGTAACAGAAATGTTTCGGGTTAAGATTTATTGTTTAGTTTTGTTTTTCTTTATAGTCATACCTCAGTATCTGTGGGGGATTTCAGGACCCCCAGAGGACACCAAAATCTGAACATGCTTAAGTCCCTGGTAGAAGATGATGTGTTAATAGCACAGTATTTGCATATAGCCCACACATCCTCCCCCCTCCTTTGAATCTCCTCTGGATTACTTATAATACTTAACTCAATGTAAATAGTTACACTGTATTTTAAAAATCTGTATTTTAATTTTTTCCTGAATATTTTTGATTTGCTGTTGGTTGAATCTGCAGATGTGTAACCTGTGGATATTGAGGGCCCACTCCATGTTAACAGAAACATGTGAAACCAGTGACTCTTACAAGTCATGATCATGTATGGTACACCTGATCTTGCTAGGAAGCGGGCTCAAGGGATTGCTTCTATGATCAGAACATGGGTCCTTTTTGGATCTTATGTTGCTTTAAATACTAACATTTTCTCCAGGCTGCAGAAATGATCTAATAATAGGCTATAATGAATGCTGGGCATTGAAACCCCGCTTTTGGTTGAGCAAGTGCCATAGTTTAGAGGTGTGCGAATGAATCTGCAATCCTGTTTTTGAAATATCACCAAAACACATTGAAATTTAAGAACAGAATATGCACTACTGGTTTAGAGACATAAGTTGGGTTAACTGAAGGTTGATGGGAACAGTAAATATTTACATCCTATTTGAACAAAAAGGAGAAGGGCATGGACTAGGCCAAAATAGCGAAAGGTTTAGAATAATTGTGCAGTCTACACACGTCTAAACTAGGTCAACCTCAATCCAGCTATGCTAAGCAGAGGTTTTTGGAAAAAAAACTTTGTAAAAGGTGGCGGTGATCGAGATACACATATAATGGGACTGTTAAAGGACTTGCTGCTACTGGAAAACAGTTGCTTTCTGAATCTTAAGGTGTTCGTCAAGCGTTTGTTTATTTAGGAAAACATTTCTTCTCCCTGCACGCCTGCAAGGGGGGGACTTCTACCTGAGAACATTCACATTTCACCTGGTGGGTGCTACCTGAAGGAACCCGACATTCACAATAGGTCTTCTTATTGCTTGAGATGACTGTGAAATCTGAGAGAATTTTGCCATTTCAGTCCTTTTTTGGACTCTTAAAGATGGCATTGAAGATTGTTTAACAAATTCTTTAAGACTTTTCTTTGTTACTCAAGTCAAGACAATGACTTGACTACGTGTTTTTTAGTTTTGTAAAGAGAGTTAAGAATGTTAGTGGATTAAAAAAAAAAAAACAAACAATTCTGCCAGACCGCTCAAAATGTTGTGAGGAATTTGGTACTTACAAGTAATAAGTAGTAAGAAGTCAATATGTTTGTGATTTATTAGAAAATTTGTGAAACAGCATATTTTCTAAATATAGCAACTTATATGGTACATATAAGATGGGCCAGGAAATTAGAAATCATGCTCTAGATGGTTTTGTGAAAGGTTTTCAAAAAATCCTTTTTTATTACCTTTTTAAGAGTGCTACTGTCGGAGGACTTAGATGCAAAAGCAAAGATGACTGGGCTTTAAGGTCTCCCTTCTGCTCCCTGCCCCAGCCTTAGAGGTCCTTCTGCTTCCCCTGATGTGGCTTTCCTTCGGTCCCCTTTCTGTGCCAGCCTCCAGCCACTGACCCTGCCGTCACCTCTAGCTGACCAGACTGAGCCCAAGCCCACCCTAGACAAGCGGCTGTCTTGGGCAGGCTGCTGCCTTGTCTGGAGAGGCGAGGGCTGCTGGGAAGGCAGGTGAGGAGAGGCTGGGGGCTGTGCTGCTGGGTCCTTGCCCCGAGCAGTCTGGGTGTGGCCTCTGGTTTGCACGCTGTACTCCACTCCACAAAAGCTAGCCACCAAGCTAGCCTTCACTAGCCTTGCCTTCCTTAGAGGATAGTTTGGAGATCATCTGCTGTGACTGGGGCGTGTCCACTCTTCCATCCCAGGTGGCTTCTCAGAGCATTCTTTCCAAACTCAGACATCACTTCTCAGAGTGAGTTCTGGTCAATACTGTTTTTACCATTTGTATTTAACACCAAAGGGGAAAATGCAGATGTTTTGTTTACCCAATAACTGCACTGACAGAGCCTATGTAAGGTTTTCGCTTTCTGGCTAGGATTTACACTTGCAGAACTCTAATTGCCGCAGGCAGTTGGTAGTCTGTGCAAGCCAGGAGCTGTGCTCACCCCTGCTTAGCGCTGCCCGCTTCTCCGGGCACTGCTGGTTTGCTGCACATGCTGCTCCTGCTGCTCGTGGCTGCATTTCTTGAGGAGACCATCCCATGTTCGCTTCTTGACAAAACTGAAAGCTGCTGTCAGTTGTCTCGCTCTGGTCCGGGCCTGTTTCCTCTTGGCCCAGAGAGACTGCTCTAGTTTCTAGGGTTGGAGATAGGGTTTTCTGGATCCCTTCCTTTCCTTCCACTTTGCTGTTTACTCATTTTTCTAGAACACGTCATCTAGTAACTTACTCTTTTTGTAAGTTTTCTGATGGCAGGTTTTCTTTTAGATAAATGGTTACAATTTAGCCTTAATGGAGTTAAGTAATTTCTCATTTGATAAAATAATTGAAGAGGAAATAATAAGTTGGTATCTCTGAATATTCTTTAAACTGCAATAATTTGTATTACACTAGGGTTTAAATCAAGGTAATCTATTTAAAAATCTCAAAAGTTGTTAGATGCTGGAATGAAACAGAAGAAAAGCCTGGAATTTTAAAAGTACTTCTTTTCAGTTATTATTCTCATTATTTTATTTTAATGGTTCTTCTTACTCTATAGGTTGTCCTGATGTCGGCTACCATCAACTGTAAAGAGTTTGCAGACTACTTTGCCGTTCCTGTTCAGAACAAAATGAATCCTGCGTATATTTTTGAAGTGGAAGGCAAGCCCCATTCAATTGAAGAGTATTATCTTAATGATTTGGGGCACATTCATCACAGCAGGGTATGTGGGAATGCGTTGTTTCTTATAGGGAATGTACTTTTGTATTTGATCAAACCTGCCTTCATCACCTGCAATCATAAGGTCTTTTTAAAAAATTATTATTTTTAATCGATACATAATTGCACATATTTATAGAGCATGGTGTGATATTTTGGTACATGTGTACAATGTATAATGATCAAATCAGGGTAATTACCAAGTCCATCACCTCAAACATTTATCATTTCGTTGTGTTGGGAACATTTAAAATCTTCTCTTCTAGCTATTTGAAAATATATAATAAACTGTTGTCAACCATAGTCACCCTATAGTGCTGTGGAACACTGGGTGTAGTGGCGCACACTGTAGTCCCAACTACTTAGGAGGCTGAGGCAGGATTGCTTGAGCCCCGGAGTTCAATGCTAGCCTGGACAATATAGCAAGATGCTGTCTCTTAAAAAAAAAAACCTCTAGAAATTATTCCTCTTATCTAGCTGTAATTTTGTATCCATTAACCAACCTTTCCCTATTCTTTCTCTCCCTTCCCCTCCCCAGCCTCTAGTAACCACTATTCTAACTCTTTACTTCCATGAGATCAACCGTCTTAGCTCCCACATGTGGGATTTATCTTTATGTGCCTGAATTATTTCACTTAACATAGTGTCCTCCAGGATCATCTCTGTTGCTGAGAATGATGGGATTTTTCTTTTTTTTATGGCCGAGTAGTATATATACCACATATTCTTTATCCGTTTATCCTCGATGTCTCTTAGGTCGATTGCGTATGTTGGCTGTTGTGCATAATACTGCAGTAAACATGGGAGTGCAGATATCTCTTCATCGTACTGATTTCCTTTCCTTTGGATAGAGATGCAGGAGTGGGATTGCTGAGCTGTATGGTAGGTCTAATTATAGTTTTTTGAGGCTGCTCTGTGCTGTTTTCCATGTGGCTGTGCTAATTCACATTCCCTGCACCAGTGTGTAAGAGTTCCCTTCCTCAGCACCCTCACCAGCATTTACTGTCTTCTGCTAATAGCCGTTCCTGTACGTGCGAGATGGTATGTCAGTATGGTTTTGATTTGCATTTCCCTGATGATTAGCATGTTTTCATATATTTGATGGCCAGTGGTATGTCATCTTTTCAGAAATATCTATTCAAATTGTTTTCCCAGTTGTAAAATTGGATTATTTGGTTTTTTTGCTGATGAGTTGAGTTGTGTGTTCTGGATATTAATCCCTTGTCAGATGCACAGTTTGCAAATATTTCCTCCCATCCTGTAGGTTGTCTCTTCTTTCTGTCGATTGTCTCCTTTGCTGTGAAGCTTTTTATTTAATAGTTTGGTACAATCCATTTGTCTGTTTTTGCTTTTGTTGCCTGTGCTTTTGCGGTCTTATCTGTGAAATTTTTGCCCAGACCAATGTCCTGAAGCATTCCTCCTGTTTTCTTCTAGCAGTTTCATAGTATCAGGTCTTACAATTTTTGTGAGAGACAGGTGTCTAATTTCATTCTTTGCATATGGATGTCAGGTTTTCCCAGCATCATTTATTGAAGAGGCTGTGCTTCCCTAATGAATGTTCTTGGTACCTTTGTTGAAAATAAATTGGCTATAACTATGTGGATTTATTTCTGAGTTTTAAAATTTTGTTCCTCTGGTTTTGGTCTATTTTTATTCTAGTACCGTGCTGTTTTGGTGACTATAGCTTTGTAGTAAATTTTGAAGTCAGGTGGTGTGATGCTTCCTGCTTTGTTCTTTTTGCTCAGGATTGCTTTGGCTGCTTGGGGTCTTTTGTGATTTCATACAAAATTTAGGATTTTTTTTTCTATTTCTGTGAAAAATGTTATCAGTATTTTGTTAGGGATTGCATTGAATCTGTAGATTGCTTTGGATAATATGATAATTTTAAACAATATTAATTCATCCAGTCCATGAAGATAGGATGTATTTCCATGTTTTTGTTTCCTCTTCAATTTCTCTTATGGTTTTTCTTGTAGAGATCTTGCACTCCTTGGTTGAATTTATTCCTAGATATGATTTTTTATAGCTATTTTAAATGGGATTCTTTCTTGACTTTTTCAGATGTTCGTTGTTGGTGTATAGAACTGTTACTGACTCTTTTTAATGTTGATTTTTGTATCCTGCAACTTTTCTGAATTTATCAGTTCTAAGAGTTTTTTTGTTGGAATCTTTAGATTTTTCTATATCTAAGATTGTACTGTCTGCAGATGGACAATTTGACTTCTTCCTTTCCAGTTTAGATAACCTTTATTTCTTTCTCTTGCCTAATTGCTCTGGCTAGGACTTTTAGTACTATGCTCAATAAAAGTGATGAAAGTGGGCATGTTTGTCTTGTTCCAGTTCTTAGTGGAAAAGGTTTCACCTTTTCCCTGTTTGGTATGATGTTAGCTGTGGAGTGTCAAATATGACCTTATTGTGTTGGGCTATATTACTTCTGTGCCTAATTTGTTGGGATTTTTTTTTTTTTCATGAAGGGATGTTGAATTTTATCAAATGTTTTTTCTGTGTCTACTGAGATGATCATATGGTTTTGGTATTCATTCTGTTGATGTGATGTATCATGTTTATTGATTTTGCCTATGTCGAACCATCCTTGCATCCCTGGGATAAATCCCACTTGATCATGGTATATAATCTTTTGGATATGCTGTGGGATATGATTTACTAGTATTTTGTTGAGGATTTTTGCATCTGTGTCCATTAGGGATATCAGCCTTAGCTTTCTTTTTTGTTGTATCTTTGGTTTTGGTATCATGGTAATGCTGGCCTCACTGAATGAGTTTGGAAGAAGAACCTTCCCTTAAATTTTTTTTGGAATATCTTGAGAAGAATTGGTATGAATTCTTCTAAAAGTTCAGTAGAATTAAGCTGTGAAGCCATCACGTCATGGGCTTTTCTTTGTTGGGAGACTTTTTATGACTAATACAGTTTCCTTACTTCTTACTGGTCTGTTGAGCTTTTCTTCTTGATTTATTCTTGGTAAGTTTTATGTGTCCAGAAATTTATTTGTTTCCTCTAGATTTTTTAATTTGTTGGTATGTAGTTGTTCATAATAGTCTCTATTTGTATTTCTGTGGTATCAGTTGTAATGATGCCTTTTTTGTTTCTGATTTTTTTTATTTGGGCCTTTTCTTTTTTTCTTACTATAACTAAAGGTTTGTTGATTTTATTTATCTTTTTTTAAAAATCCAACTTTTGTTCATCTTTTGTATCGCTTTTTAGTCTTAATTTTGTTTATTTCACCTCTGGTCTTTGTTATTTCTTCTACTAATTTTGAGTTTGGTTGGTTCTTTGCTAGTTCCTTGAGGTGTACTGTTATTTATTTAAAATATTTCTACTTTTCTGGTGTAAGCGTTTATTGCAATTAACTTCCCTCTTTATACTGCTTTTGTTGTATTCCATAGGTTTTGGTATATTGTGTTTCTATTTTCATTTGTTTCAAGAAGTTTTTAAGTTTCTTTCTTAATTTCTTGACCTATTGGTTGTTTAGGAACATGTTTAATTCCCATGTATTTGTACAATTTTGAAATTTCCTTGTTATTGATTTCTAGTTTTATTTCATTGCTGTCAGAAAAGATTCTTGATATAATTTCAGTTTTTAAAAATTTGTTGAGACTTGTTTTGTGGCTTAAAATATGGTCAGCCCTGGAAAATGTTCATGTTCTGGTGAATGTATATCCTGTATCTGTTGGATGAAATGCTCTGTAAATGTCTGTTAGGTCCATTTGGTCTATAGTGCAGTTTAAATTCAATGTTTCTTTGATTTTTTTATCTAGATGATCTGCCCAGTGCTGAGAGTGGGGTGCTGATGTCCTCACCTCACTATATTGGAATCTACCTCTCCTTTTAGATCTAATTTCTTTATATACCTGGGTTCTCTGGTGTTAAGTACATATATATTTTCAATTGTTATATTCATTTGCTGAATTGATCCCTGTATCATTACACAGTGACCTTTTTTGGATCTTTTTTACAATTTTGACTCAAAGTCAGTTTTGTCTAAGTGTAGCTACTCCTGTTTGTTTTTGGTTTCCATTTGTGCAGAATGTTTTTCCATCCCTTCACTTTCAGTCTCTGTGTCTTTACAGATGGAGTGAGTTTCTTGTAGGCAGCATATACTTTGGATCTTGTTATTTTTCTCCATTCAGCCAGTCTGTATCTTTTAATTGGGAAATTAAATTCGTTTCATTCAAGGTTATTTTTGATAGGTGATGACTTACTCCTGTCATTTTGTCAATCGTTTTCTAGTTGTTTGGTATACCCTCTGTTCTTCCTCTCTTGTTATTTATCTTTATGGTATGGTGATGTTTTGTAGTGATAAGATTTCTTTTCTCTCTCTTGTTTGTGTATCTGCTTTACTAGTGAGTTTTATACTTTTCAGTGTTTTCATGGTGACCGTTATTGTCCTTTCGCTTCTAAGTGTGAGACTTCTTTAAGCATATCTTGTAAGGCTCGTCTAGTAGTAATGAATTCTTCAGTTTTTGCTTATCTGGGAAAGACTTTATTTCATTTTCATTTCTGAAGGATAGCTTTGCTGGCTGTAGTATTTTCGGCTGGCAGTTTTTCTTCTTTCAGTACTTTGAATATATCACTCCATTCTCTCCTGGCCTGTAAGGTCTCAGGACAGAAACAATGTTACTTTGTCTCGTCCTGGGACAGAGTTCCACTGGCCAAACACTTCAGGGAGAGGAACACAGAGTCCTTCCCTGACTCTGCCTGTGTAAACAACAGTGCTTCCTCCGTGTTCCTGTCCCTCTCGCTCTACTTCACTTTGTCAGAGCATCCTGTCTGACCTAATGCACCTTGACTTGCTTGCCTGTTGCTTTGACGATGCCATGTGGTCCAGGAATGCAGAGGTGTTATCTGTTGTGTGTCTTCCTGATCTGGGCACACAGAAGGAATTAGTTCAACAAGTGAGTTCAACAAGTGATCAGTGAGCTTATATGATGTGTTTCTGTTGTCTGTATCAAGCCTGGCTTAGAGAAAGCATGGATGTATTTAGTATCTTATCAGTGTGTTTAAAAAATATTCATTGGGCTTGGGTTCTCGAACTCAGTGAAATTACTTGTGAAACAATGGCGTGATTTTTCCATGGCTTGTTTGTAGGAAAAGACTTGTAGGTCAATTTGAATGCCACTGTTGGAGTTTATGAAAAGTACACTTTTTTCCTATTTCTTTTTTGTACAATTGTGTAATGACAAATACTAGTTATTATTTAGATAAAGTAGAAGATTATTAAAGAAAAGGTTGACTGTCAGAAATGGATTTATTAGATATACATCTTCAAAATTATTTTTGAGACAGAGTCTTGCTCTGCTGCCCAGGGTGGAGTATAGGTCACAGTCACAGTTAACTATGACCTCGAACTCCTGGGTTCAGGCAGTCCTCCCACCTGAGACTCCTGAGTAGCTGAGACTACAGGCGAATGCCACCATGCCTGGCTAATTTTTTTTATTTTTTGTAGAGACGAGATCTCACTATGTTGCCCAGGCTGTTCTCAAACTCCTGTCCACAAGCAATTCTCCTGCCTTGGTCCCCCAAAGTGCTGGGATTACAAGTGAGCCACTGCACCCAGCCTTCAATATTATCAATAAACAAAAGTTAACTTACTATACTTACATCAGTGGAATTGTAATAATAATGAGAAATAAATTACTAGCTGACTTAATTTACTCTAAGTAAAAATTGGAAAAAATAATTGGCATTTATGACTGAATTGGGATCATCTGAAGACTTTTGATGTGTCCTTGCCAGAATCAAATGCAATGTCTTACATATGGTAGTTGATAACTAAAAATGTTAACACAAAGGCCTTTTTACTCTTGGTGAAGAAAGCCCAGTAGGTCTATAAAACAGATTTTATGGAAATTGTGATGCAGCCGCTCTGGGGGATGTTGTAGAGAGCTGCCTCTATGGCTGTGGCCTCAGCTCCACAGAAGCTGTGTATGCGGACCGGTCATCCTAACCTGGCCTGGGGAGTTGCTGCCTGTGCTTGGTGCCCCAGTGTCCTGCAGTGGCCCCTGAGGAACAATTTTAAATACCTGGTCTCAGTTTGACTTTGTTTTTTTTTTTTTTTTTTTTTTTGAGACTGAGTCTCACTTTGTTGCCCTGGCTAGAGTGAGTGCCGTGGCATCAGCCTAGCTCACAGCAACCTCACACTCCTGGGCTCAAGCGATCCTACTGCCTCAGCCTCCCGAGTAGCTGGGACTA
>CAUYSK010068730.1:0-25313 GCA_963575035.1 Avahi laniger | reverse complement strand
CAATTAATTTCTTTCTAATTTTAGTAGAGACGGGGTCTCGCTCTTGCTCAGGCTGGTCTCGAACTCCTGAGCTCAAACAATCCGCCCGCCTCGGCCTCCCAGAGAGCTAGGATTACAGGCGTGAGCCACCGCGCCTGGCCTGATTTGGGTTTTTTTTTTTTCACTGAGTAAATATCTGCGCCGGTGATAATGGTGTTTTGACATATGTGCCTCAGCACAAATCAAGGCAATAGCTCCAAAACATCTACTTGCAGTAAAAAGAAAACAAAAGTCAGTTTCATTTAAGAATGCCCTTGATGAATAGTAAAACTTATTACTTTTTAAAATCTCACTCCCCTTAATATTCTGTGTGGCAATATGGCAAGTACACACACGACATTGCCTAAGCAACGCCAGAAGCAATGTCCGAAGCGGTGCTTGCCGGTTCCCTGTCTCCAGCGTCTTCTTACTGAGATGCCCTGAAATTCTCCGTAGTTCACAGCTGTTCAACTACAGGTGGGTTCCTCGTGGTCTTTGGCTGGCTGAGGGTAACGGGCACCTCACCGGTGCTGACGGTGGACTCGGAGGAACCCAGCTTCAAGTTGGGGCTGAGACCGAGGATCTATGGAGCCTCTCCGTGCCAGCGCTGGACAAACCCGAGACCGACCTGCTCAGCTATCTGGACCGGTGCGTGCCCTTCATCACACGGGCCCACGCCAACGGGCGTGCGGTGTTGGTGCCCGGGTGAGTGGTCGGAGCAGAGGGGAGAGTGCCTCGCCTCGCATTCAGTTCGCCCCCGTCACCCCTTTCCCCGGAGGTCACCAGGGAACTACCCCATTTTCTTTTTTCTTTAATTTTTTTAAGCGGGAGGCGGGGGACAGTGAGGAAAGGGATTCGATTTCCTTTCCCCCCACCTCGCCCCCTTTTTGAGACATCTCACTCTATTGCTCCGGGTAGAGTACAACGGCATCATCATAGCTCACTGCAACCTCAAACTCCTGGGCTCAAGGAATCCTCCTGTCTCGGCCTCCTAAGTAGCTGGGACTGCAGACATGCGCCACTACACCTGGCTAATTTTTCTATTTTTAGTAGAGATGGGGTCTTGCTCTTGCTCAGGCTGGTCCTGAACTCCTGAGATCAATCGATCCTCCCGCCTCGGCCTCCCGGAGTGCTGATATTATAGGCGTGAGTCACCGTGCCTGGCTCAAAGAGTCTACCGTTTTCTACTTGCATATCTGTGTAAAGACAGATTTTCTTCAAACATTTCAAACAAAACTACAT
Organism: Avahi laniger; assembly: GCA_963575035.1. NCBI lineage: Eukaryota > Metazoa > Chordata > Mammalia > Primates > Indriidae > Avahi > Avahi laniger. The sequence continues at coordinate 24,053 of CAUYSK010068730.1, read as the reverse complement.
ATCACAAACGATTGAATGCAGAAGCATATATGAGAATCCAGCTGTCTCTCATTAAGCTGGACATTAAAGAGAACCTGCAAAAATGTAAAATAATCTCACTCTTCTTGCTAATTTTTTGTTTAAGAAAATATAGCTACTTTTCATAAAACATATTATTTATATTAATATATAATGGGTTTATTATTCATATTTTTAAAATAAATACTTTCAAAATTCTTAGTTTTAAGTTTTGATGTGGTAAATATTGATAGATATAATCCACAGAAACAAAGATTCTTTGGTGTCCTAAATAATTTTTAAGATCGTAAAGGAATCCTGGGACTAAAACGTCTAAGGACTGATGCCATAGGGTATATCCCTTCTGCATCCCACATGGAAGACTAGGGTAAATACCTCTTTCTTAGCAGGCCTGTTCCTGGAAACTGTCAGACACTGATGCTCCTCATCTCTCTGGACATTCCTTCTGTCCAGATCTTTGCTCTGTAAGTCCATATTGACTTGGGAGCTCTCTGGTGCCTTCAGACTTCCTAATAGTTTTTCAGTGGCAAGATTGGCCTGAAACAACATCGGTTGTTATTAAGAGAATTATTCTGTTCTGATGGCTTCTCAATCCTTTTTGCTGTTTTCAATTACTGTAGGCCCCCCTTACACTCAGGGGACATGTTTCAAGACCCTCAGTGGATGTCTGAAACTGTGGATAGTACTGAACTCTATACATGTTATTCATGAATTTCTTTTTCCTTCTTCACAATTTCATAGACAGAAGATTTGTTTTTACCATAGATCTTAGCAACCTCAGCATATGATTTTTTTTCCTTTCTTATTGAGAACTTTTACCTTTTCACTTAAAGGAAGCACTTTACGGCTTTTCTTGTCATATCGAACCAGCATTACTACTCTTGTGTTGTGTAGCAATTATGAAGTAAAATAAGGCTTCCTTGAACACCAGCACTGCAATATTGTGACAGCCCATCTGATCACCGAGATGGCTAAGGGATTAATAGGTAGGTAGCATATACAGCACAGATACAAAGGAGTGACTCACATCCCAGGTGGAATAGGGCAGGACAGTGTAATATTTCATCATACTACTCAGAGCATCTCACAATTTAAAACTTACAAATCATTTATTTTTGGGATTTTCCATATAATATTTTCAAATCGCTATTGGCCATGGGTAACTAAAACCATGGAAGATGAGACTGTAGATAAGGGGGAAACTACTACATCTCTTTAATTTCTTTAAACATCTTAAATATATTTATGTTACTTCTACAGCTTTCTCTGCTGATTCTTGGTCTTGAAACCTCATTTTCTCATGTGTGTTTCAATTGGGAACTCATATTTGTTGGAATGCTACCGGTGGTAACCTTCTGAGGTCTCCGGAGAAGTTACATGTCTTTAGAAAGGATTTTTATTATTTTTCTTTAGACATCTTAAAGCATTGCCAGGTTTGGTCTACTTTATTTTTAAATTCATGATGTAAAATTTCAAATATGTACAAAATTAGAAAGAATAGTATAGCATTCCATCTATTCATCTCGCAGTTTCAATAATTGTCAACTCATGGCCATTCTAGTTTCAATTAATAACCTCTATCCACATCCCTCTCACATATCATTATGAGTAAATTCCAACATCTTATAATTGCATCCATAAACATTTCACTATGTACCTCTAATACTAATAGTTAAGTACTTTATTTATTTTTTCTCCATGTTTTTTTTTTTTTAGAGATGGGGTCTTGCTATATTGCCCACTCTGGTCTCAAACTCCTGGCCTTAAGCGATCCTCCCACTTCAGCCTCCCAATGTGCTGGGATTACAGACATGAACCACCACTCCCCAAGTGATAAGTACTTTAAAAAAGACCTAAAACTACAATACCATTATCATGCCTAAAATAATTGACATTAATTTTTAATATCATCCAATATCCAGGCAGTGTTCAATTTCCAATTGTCTTATGAAAGTCATATTTTTTATTTTGTCTTTGTTTGAATCAAATAAGGTCTACATATTGCAATTGGTTGTTATGCATATTAAGCCTCTTAACTTGTAAGTTTTCCTTCCATCTCTTTTTTGCCCCTTGTAATTCATTCATTGAAAAAAATTGGATTATTTGTTCTGTAGAGTACCCCCACAACTAGGGGTTTACTGAATTCATCCCTTTGGTGCACAGTATTAAGCCATGAATTCTAGAAGCTTGACTGGATTCAGGTTTGACTTTTTTTTTATTCCGAGTAATGTGAAGACAGGCCCCTATCCATAGTTGCTTAGGCCATTGACTATGAGTTTTCTGGAAAGATTCTCCCTGCAGTCACGCAGAGCCAAGGCGGAGATAAACTCTTTTCCGAGAAGTCTTCTTCTTGTACTGAAGTGTTTTTTCTAGTTCACTCTTTCCCTAAGTGTAGCCCTTTGTAGAGGTCCAGCTCTAAAACGGGTCTCTGATCTTACTTCTTGCTCTGAACAGGACTCTGGTTCCCAGCACGTGGTCTACATTCTAGGCCCCTGGGTGGGGCGCTGCCCTTAGGACAGCTGTTGTCTTCAGTTGGTGATTCACCAGCACTGCCTCTTCTCCAAAGGATTTCCCTTTTGTTGTTGTTGTTGTCATCTTTCTGCAAGCATCGTAAAAGGTGGAACTATATTGTATTGGAGAATTTCAATATATTTAGGTTATCTTATTCCTGGAAGTCTTGAACTCATACTTAATCATGCAGTTTTATAATTATCTTTTAACTTTCCCCTATCTAGAATTTTGAGCAGGCCAGGTACGGTGGTTCACGCCTATAATCCTAACACTCTGGGAGGCCAAGGCGGGAGGATCGCTTGAGTTCTGGAGTTTGAGACCAGCCTGAGCAAGAATGAGACCCCCATCTCTACTAAAAATATTAATAGAATAATTAGCGAGGCACGATGGCACATGCCTGTGATCCCAGCTAATCGGGAGGCTGAAGCAGGAGGCTCGCTTGAACCCAGGAGTTGGTTATAGTGAGCTACAGTGACACCAGTGCAATCTACCCAGGTGACAGAGTGATACTCTTTTTAAAAAAAAAAAAAAAAAGGAAACTAGAATTGTGAGCAGAAAGAATAGGGTGTTGCATGGAGATTTCCTCCAGAAAATGATGTGAAATCTGAGACTTGGAGGATGAGTGAGAGGGGCCAGGTAAGAAGCAGGGGGAGGCAGTGTTTTGAAAACAGGGAAGAGTATTCCAAACAGAGGATGCACTCACATGATGCCTTTGAGGCAAGCAGGAGAGGCACAAAGAACTGGACAAACGTAGAGGGCCCGAGAGGAACCATTCTGCAAAGTCCTCCTCCATCCAGCCCATTGGGCTGGGGCAGAGCAACGAGATTGCCACTGCAATTGAAATCTTTGATGTGACTTCACCATGGGACATCCCTTATCTCTATAAAGGTTCCAGGATATACAAAGAACCTTTCCCCTCATTTCAACAGCTGATCGTTATTCTCACTGTACCAGGAAACTGTGGCTGCAAAACCTAAACTGCCCACAAGCTTCTGGACAAGCTTAGGTTCATGCCTGAAGGATGAGATTACTCTGTAAATTTCGTTAGTGCGAGTGGGCTGGTCTGGGGGTAAATACCGCACCCTTGGATTGCCTCACTCAGCGTCCCCCCTTTCCTTTTCGTGTGCTGTTTGGGAAGCATTTTCCTCAGCAGTAAACTCCAGCCCCAAAGTAATGAAGGAAGCTTGGGTGGCTTCCCCTTGGGGGGCGGGGAGGGGGCAGCTGCCTGGGAAGCCAGCCAAGTTGCCTTTTGGTCTTCCGAGGGGAAGCCAGGGTACAGGTTGAGGTGAGAGGCTGGGGTGGGGGGACTCAGCCCTCTTCATCTGCCTGCCAATAGCCTTGCACACCTATGTTACCAGCATCACTTTATTAAAAATACAAGTTGAACAACTCCATTGAATCGTTTACTTTTTGGTTAGTAGACTTTGAAAGAATTCACTCAAATAATGGCTAAACAATCTCTCTCCCTTTTTAGAGAGTATATTGGTTTCCTAGGGCTGCTGTAACCTAGTGCTATAACTGGGGGGAGCTTAAAACAGGAGAAGTTTCTTCTCACACAGTTCTGGAGGTTGGAAGTCCAGAGTCAAGGTGTTGGCAGAGTTGGTTCCTGCTGAGGGCTCCCTTCCAGCTGCTGGTGTTGCTGGCCATCTTCGGCATTCCTTGGCTTGTAGGTGCAGTATTCCAAGCTCTGCTTCTGTCTTCATGTAGCTTCTTCAGTGTGTTTCTGTTTTCATGTGGCCCCTTCCTATGAGGACACCGGTCGTGCTGAACTAAACTATGACCCCATTTTAGCTTAACTAATTACATCTGCAGTGATCTTATGTCTAAATAAAGTTACATTCTGAAGTATTGGGGGTTAGGACTTCAACATATCTTTTTGGGTGACACAACCCATAACAGAGGGAGAAAATATATGTGAAATATAGTACTATGATATGAGTGCTGCAAAGTTCTCTTCTCAGCAATGTGGCCAAATGTCGCCTGCTGTTTTTAACCTCAGTGGTATTCAAGGCCTCTGTGTCTGAGGATATACTCTAACAGTCTGGCTCCTCAAAGAAGGCAAAGAAATTCTTCACATTTTCTTTACTCACGGACTCAGGAACAGTTCGGATTTGCCAGCGTCAACGTCCACAGGTTTCTGTCTTTGGTGAGGACTTCACCTGGAGACACACGGACTGGCTCACAAGGACTCTGGCAAGGAGATTTAAAGTTACAAGGGAGGGAGGAGAAAAAAATGGAATCTTTCTGGAATCTATTTTGGAGTATGATGTGAGATGGGTACTTTATTCTATTTTATTTATTATATTTTACTCTAATCCCATGACAGATTAGAGACCTTAGTTTGTAATTATTCCAAATGGTTATCCAGTTATCCCTCTGCTCTTTATGGAGAATACATGTGTAAGATGTTGATTTGAAAGTATCTCCTCTTATTACACACTGAAGTTTTATGTATAGCTGTGTCTTCCCATTTAGAATGATAATGCGCTTCTCTTATTTCTTCAAGTGTCCTTCAGAAAGTGCTGAAGCTTTGTTCATCTAATCTTGCACGTTTAGTTCTTGGTCTTTTGTTTGTTGTTGCTATTGTTACTGAAAGAAAAATCTTTTTACTAATTGCTTACTTCTAGAATAAAAAAAATCATTGATTTTTCTTAGGCATATTTTTAAATCAGGTCTAATTAGCTATAATACTTTTTCGGATTTTTTTGTGTGTTTTCAGTGTAGACGCTCACATCATCTGAAAATAGTGCTATTATTCTTCAAATATGGGCTGTACTTTCCTGCCTCTTTGATTCTGCTGTTATTGTCTGAATTTCCATCATTTCTGTTGTTCAAAGCCTACACTTTTCTTCTTAAAATTTTTTCTTCTTTTCTTCTTCTTCTTCTTCTTCTTTTTTCTTTTGAGGTAGGATCTCACTCTGTCACCCAGGTTGGTCTCAAACTCCAGACCTCAAGCGATCCTCTTGCTTTGGTCTCCCAAAGTGCTGGGAGCCACCATGCGTGGCCAAAAAAACCTACTCTTTTTGTTTTGTTTGGAGACGAGGTCTGGCTCTGTTGTCTATGGTGGTACAACTGTAACTCACTGTAACCTCGAACCCCAATTTCTCTGCGAAACCTCTTTCAACTTCCCTGGAAGAGTTAATTTCCCTCGCTCTGAACTTCTATAAAGCTTGGTACATACCTTTATTATAACTGTATCATACTACATTATAATTATCTGCTTATAAAACTGCTTCCCCAGGAACACTCAAAAAAGCACACGTTCCTTCCCTAGGCTGTGAGTCAAGCTGGGGAAGTTCTATTTGGAAGAAGGAATGATGCTCTCTATTCATCCACCTATTCCCTCCTCAGCAGTTCACACAGAAGAGGGAGGGAGGGAGGGAGGGGAGGAGAGCGGGATGGAGAGAGTGAGGGAGGCGTGGACTAAGAAATGCATGAACGGACCAGGGAGCCCACTAGGAGGGGAAGAGCTGGAAGTAGGACTCAGACCTAGGACCATGGCTTTTCTGCCCGACTGTGATGCCTGCCCACGTGCTGAAATCCAGGTCAGGGACCCTTTCGCCTCTAGGGCTCTCTGTCGGCGGCTCATGTCGGGGCTTAACTAGCCTGGAAAAGAACGGGGATGTAAATCCGTGTCCGGTATCCTTCTTCTGCCTGCCCAGGCCCGGCAAGGAGATCATGCGTGGCTCCTTGGGCAGGATCGCGCCACCTAGAGGCCCGATGTGGAACTCCTCCCGCTGCAAGTTGGTCCACGGCCTGAGTTCCAATTCCCTCCCCCGGCTGAGACTGTCGCGTGGTCACAGCTGCAGAGGGAGAAGCTGGGTCTCATCCTCCTCTGCTCACCGCTGCGAATTCCCAACTGGGCCAGGACGGTGGAGGGAAGAAGGCTCAGCTCGCTGAGATTCAGCCGCTTCGCTGCTCTCGGAGCCTCCCTCTCACCGAGAAAGCCTCGGGGAGCCCGGGGTTGCCAGGCGCGGGGGAACAAGGCGGCTTTATTTTGCATAACGCCTTCGGACAAACGGCCCGGGACAGGTGGCGGGGAGGCGGCTGTCAGGCCTGGAATGCACACACCTGTACCTGAGAAGGCTCCTTTGAATTCCATCTGCTCTGTGGTCTCCTGGGGGCCTCGCCGGTGGCGGTGGGTGGGAGTTTGGCAGCCTGTGCCCCGGGGAGGAGCGCCCCACCCAGACCTCCGCGCCGAGCCGCCCCGGGCAGGGATGGCGCCGGCCTGCGGATGAAGTTCGCCGCGGAGCCTCCCCCTGTCTCCCTCTCCTCCTGCCGTTCCCACCCCTCCCCCGCCCCGGACCCCCTGGAAACAAAGCTTTCTGGAAAGAAATAGTTGGGTGACAGCTTCCTGAAGGGATTTCAGGGCTGGAATGGACCGCAGAGTGCATGCAGCCGGGCCCTTTGCCTGCCAGCCTGAGTCTTGCTGGCACTTACTTCTTGTCTCCTGGTTCAGTTCTTCATCTGACAGATGAGGAAACTAAAGGCCAGAGAAGTCAGGTCTCCAGCTGATGGTGGCAGAGCAGCGTTAGTATTATTTACCTTTTTATAACTGTTCTGTAAAATTAGTCCATAGCACAGCCCCACTGGACATGATCAGGTTAGCGCTGCTCACGAATCAATATTTTGTAAACTTCACTGGAAAGGCCCTTGAGGCCGGAAATGCATTCTCCGAACTCGCCTAGTCCTCCAGAACGTTCCCCCAGCCCCATCTGCGGACGAGGAGAAGTCGATCAGCTGCTATTTCAGAACGCGAGGAAGTGAGGATCTACCTCACTTGACCGTGGGCTTGTCAGCCCCCAAACGGCTGACCTTCAGCCAGAACATCGAAAAAGCAGGATTGAGAGAGAGAAATTGCATAACGTTATACAGGCGATTGTTCTGCCAGTTGCTTTCTTTTAGATCCCACAGAGAAGATTCTTCAGAGAAGGATCTGTGAGAGGTGTGTATTGCCATCCTTATTTATAGGCAAGAAAACCACGGCTCAGCGTGGGTTAGTCACAAGATGTTATGGACTGAATTGTGTCCCCCAAAATTCACAACTTGAAGCCCTAACTCCCAATGTGACTATTTGGAGATAAGACCTTGGGAGGTTATTAAAGTTAAATGAGGTCTTACTCCTGGGACACCGATCCCATAAGACTGGTGTCCTTATAAGAAGAGACACCAGAGCTCGTTCTTTCTCCACCATGTGAGGACGCAGTAGAAGGTGCCATCTACAAGTCAGGAAGAGAGGCCTTGCCAGGAACCAACCATTATATGGCACCTTGATCTTGGACTTCTGTCCTCTAGAACTGTGAGAAAAGAAATTTCTGTTGTTCAAGGCACCCAGTCTGTGGAATTCTGTCATGGTAGCCTGAGACGACTAAGATACAAGGTAAGAGACATGGCCATGATTCATTCCACAATTCTCTGACTCCAAAATCTGCAGCACACTCGGCACATGCTGAAATGTCAGAATGAGACCCTGTCCACAAATGCTATGCTCCTGGGTGCAGACTCTCAGGGCACAACCGAATTTGCCTGATCTGGTGGAGCTCAGGGCTGGACCAGGAAACAGCTCTAAGAAGCAGTTTCAGAAGCCAAGGGAGTCTCTGAATTCTGACCTAGAATGGGACAGGCTTGGGGCAGAGTCTGAATGATGTTAGGGACTGAGGAACTGGGGACCTAACCAGGCTGTTTTCTTGCCTTCCTTCCTCCCTTTCACAAACATTTATTGGATGTCAGTGACACACCAGGTGCTATTCCATTGGGAATAAAGTAGCAAACAAACCAGACAAGGTCCCTGATCTCATGGAACTTACATTTTAGGGAGAACAGAAAGTAAATGAATAAAACAGATTGGCTTCTAACGGTGATAAGTGCTATGAAGCAAGCTAACAGTTGGCCTGAGAGAGAAGGGGGAATCTGTGGAGGTGACATTTGAGTTGAAATGTAAAGAATGAGACGTAGCCGCCACATGAAGCAGTGTTCCAGGTGGAGGGAAGGTGGGTGCAAAGGCTGAGGTGGGAAATAGCTGGGCCGGTCCAAGAAATAGATGGAGAGGGAGTGGCTGAGATTAGAGCGTAGTGATGAGGTGAGGAGAGGTAGGAAGGAAAGTGGGTAAGGGAGGGCACAGCAAGGAGGAGGTTGATTTTAATAAATTAAAGGTAGATTTTTTGTAATTGTGGTGCAGGACAGGAGAATAAATGCTCAGAGGTACCCAGGAAGGAGACAGAGCTCAGGTGAGCTGAGAAGACACCATTGTGATGAAAAGCATGCTTATCATCCCTGTGAGGGTCAGAACAGCACCTGGCAATGAACTCTTTGGTCCCTGTTTGCTGCTCAGCTGGAACTCTCTCTCCCAATGTTGGGGACATGGGAAAGAAGTGACTACTTTCTTCCAAAATTCATTCTCAGGGCTCAGACATCTCAGAGCATGAGTGTTCAGTGCTAAGAGTGGGGACTGATGGCCCAAGTGTGGCCAGGATGAGAGTAAAGGGAACCACAATGGTTGTATTATTTCCCTATTGCTCAAATGATGGCATGCTTAGTGGCTTAAAACAACACACATTTATTATCTTACAGTTCCGTAGGTTAAAAGTCTCATCAGAAGGATGAAGGTGTGGGCAGGGATGCATCCTTTCTGGAGGCTCTATGTGACAACCTATTTCCTTGACTTCCAGCCCATACCGGCTACCTGCATTCCTTGGCTCATGGCTCCTTCCTCATCTTTAAATCCAGCAATGGCAGACTGAGTCCTTCTCCCACTGCTATCTCTCTGGTTCCTCTGTCATTACCTCTCCCTCTGATCACAGCCTGGAAGGAGTCTCTGCTTTTAAGGACCCATGTGATTAGATTAGACCCACTTGGACAGTCCAAGATAACTTCCCCATCTCAAGATTCGTAACTTAATCACATCTGCAAAGTCCCATTTGCCACGTAAAATGACATACTCACAGGTTCCGGAGATTAGGATGCAGACATCTTTGGGGATCATTATTCTACCTGTCATGATGCTAGTTCAAGGCTAAAATAAGCATAAAAGTGGATTGGTCTGGGGTTCTTCAGGTTGGCACATCCAGAGATTCTACCTAATAACCCCTTCTGTTGGACTCTTTTGTCTAAAGTTTTGTGCTCAGTCAAGGATACAGATATGAACAATAGGAATAATCATCATTTATTGGGAGCCGGGTACTTTACTATTTAATACAACTCCTACTACTTACTACTTATAGTAATAATAGCTATATTTGTTGAGAACTTGCTACAGGCTAGGCATTGTAAGAAGGGCTTTGTGTGTGTAGTAAGAATGAAAATTACTCATATGTTAGCATTCCGACTCTTTTTTTCTCTCCCTCCAGCTGCCGAAAAACCTTTTGCCTTTGCCCACCTATTTTCTCCCCCTTTCCTACCATTCAAAAAAGAATTTGGCCTTTGCAAACCATGGTCTTAAACTTTTGTGATTCAAAATCAGAGGAATGGGTAAAGAGAGACTACGGTGTTGCCTTAGAGCTTCGCTTCCCTGTGGTTTCAGAAATGCCCTTCGGACAGGTCTCCTACAGGATCTCCTGTGCCAGTTTTTTTCAGTTACTGTAGCTCAGTTTCCAATGCACCCTTTTTATACTCAGCCCTGTGAGCTGGGCCTGGGACCCTGAAAACCACATTCTGCCCTTCCAGCTGGCTGTCCACTAGGCTTTGCCCACAGGGTGCTGGAGGCAGGCTGGAGGCTGAGAGAGAGGGAAGGGAAGGGATCTGCTCCTTCAGGTTTGATCCTTTTTCCTGTCAGCGGTCATGTTGGCAGCATCTCCTCACCCTGGCAGCCACAGTTGGTTCCAGTAACAGTGGTTGGTTTTCAGTTTGTTTTTTTCTCCCACATTGTCAGAATCGGCCTCATTGTGCCCATGCGGAGACACCAGCAAATGCCAGATGATGCATCCTTCTCAGAAATCTGCATCCCTGTCACTTGGGGTCCCTCCTCTGAGGTCTTGAGGACTAGCACCGGGACATCTATACCCCTTTCTCAGACATCTGGATCCCAGCTCTAGAGGACCCTTCTTCAAACTTGCAAGTTCTAATACTCTCAAACCTCTTCCTTTTGTTATTCCAGTCCTGGGTGGTTGCAGCTTTCTGGAGGCACTACTTTCCTGCTACCTTGGTGTGTCCTTTTCGCCTTTTCAGTTCTCCAATTCTTGGCTAGCAATTCTTGACATTAAATTCTCACTGATAAAATAACTGGTGTGGTTTCTGTTTCCTCGCTGGATCCTGACTGATACATAAATGGATACCAGGAGTGGTCCCAGGAAAAAGACTTTCAAAGATAAAATATTGTTTGGGTCCTATTCTTGAACTTGAATGCAGTGCTGAGGTCCTTGCCAGTGAGAAAGAGGATGATAGTAATTCACAGCATGTCGTGGCAATGCAAATAGCCCAACTGTCGCCTGTGTTTGTTATGATGGAGCACCCACTGACAATTAGAATACTTGACATTTATGGTATTGACAGTAATGATGGCTACAAGGACCGTGAGTAGGAGGGTTGTTTCTGAGTATACTGGAATGCTTAGAGAAAGAAAATGAAGTTTTTTGGATGTATGAACTCCCAGCTCAAGTTACAGTCAGAAAACTAGAAATTTTGATGGCAGCCTTAAAGAATCTCACTTCCTGTCACCACAGGACTGACTTCTCTGAAAACTAATGCAAAATTGAATAGTGTGGCTTGCAGAATTATTATGTAAGTATAATCTGTAGCCTTACCACATCTCTTGTGTGAAAATCGGAGCATTTATTGGAAAGTAGTAGGGTGCTGAGACTTGGAAGGGGGATATCTGGGTAAAGTTACATGAAGTTGACAATCTTGAACCTCTGAGTCATTCTGAACTTTCTTTTGCCAGTCAAAGCAACCTGCCTTCTATTCCAAGGAGAATAGATTCTCATTGCTTCAAGACCTCTTAACAGTGTCATGATCCATCCCAATAATCCCTTGTTTCCTCTACCTGTAGTTGGTGTCAGATCTCTGAGTGGTCCAGGGAGACAAAGACAAAGTTTGACTTATGAACTTATAACTCCAAAAGAATTGCAAGATTTTGCTAACTTAAGTCATTAATAACATGAGGAATATATGTGGGAATGGATTCCAAGGAATAGATTCCAAATTTAGATCAGGCTAAATTTGATATGAGTGCTCTTACCAGAGATTCTGTATTTAGTATGTTAGCTTGAGTAGCTGTAAGTGGCTCTAAGAGTTTACTTAGTTAGTTCATTGAATTTTGGACTCAACAATAACTTTATGAGTTTGAGATGCCAGAATACCCATGGCATAATGCAGAGGAAGGAATACAAAGAGAGTGAGAATGTTGGAGTGGTTTTTATCATGAGTGACCTTCATACTCCCCTCCCTCACTACATTCTCCTAGAAAGCCCAGAGGACATTGGGCTTTCCACAATTTTCACGAAAAAATTGGGAAATATATTCATGAAGGAAATAGCAGTATTCTTTAAAGTCTGTGGCAGGTAAGACAATGGAACTTGTACCATTCAGATTTCAATAAGATTATGAGATTGGGTGTAGCAGATAGCAAATGACAGCCCTTAACTACCAGAGGTGGGGTAGACACATTTATATGATAGTAATGGGAAGCAGGGGTGGAGTGACAATCAGAGTATTTAGACCCCTAGTATTCTTTGATAGTGGCTAATTGATCATAGTATCCCCAGGAATGAAATAGATGAACAGCCTACTAAAATATTACTTAATCTACATGACAGGAAAAATTAGAGTAATTAAAGGAAGAGGTTGAAGTTATTATTGTAGGAGTAGCCAAATCCAGTTTGCAGTTTTTCCAGTACTTCCAGACTAGCTTTATAGTGCCTCATTTCAGGTACATCAACACTGGCTGGCTGGCATCCCCTGTTTAAAGGTCTAGTTCCCAGGTTCACAGGGACCCTCCTCTGAGCTCAGAGACACAAATACAAGCTGAGTAGTGCCTACTCTTTAGACCTTTGAGTTTCATCTCTTTGGTGCCCTTCCACTAAGTTTCTAAGCATTAATATTTCCAGGCTCTTCCCTATGTTCCTTCAGCCCTGGGAATGATAGAAGCTTCCTGTAATTTTTACCTTTATGATGCATTAAGTGTTAGGATTTACCCTTTCAGTTGGCTAGTTAACAAATATATACTTTTTAACATCGCATTCCCTTTATTTAAATAATGGTGCAGTTTCTGTTATCTGGATGGTCCCTGACTCATGCAGAAATTGGTACCAAAAGTAGCCTCAGGAAGCAGATTCTCAGAGGCAGTATTTTGGGATTGGTTTGGGCATAGCTTTGGGTTTCTTGCAAATGGGAAATGGGTTGCTATTATCCAAGCATTCTGTGGCATCATGATCAATAAAATTATCACTTGTGTTTGATTGTACTGAAGCATGTATTGAAGCCTTCCCCTAAAGAAATTTTATGCCATTTACTGGAATGATTATATATGATTATAAATGATTATATCATTTATCAGAATTATTCATTTATTGAGAAAAGGGAATTATGCAGACCTTTCAGGGATTAGTAGGCACTGGCTCTGAATTGAAGACCAATTCCTGGAGAGAATGCCACTATGCCACCAAGGAAATAGGAGCTAATGGTGGTCAGGTGACATAAGGAGTCATAAATCAATTTCAAATCACAGATGGCCCAATATGTCCATGGACCAATTGTGTAGTTATTTCCCAGTTAATGAATGTAAATTGGATAGACATATTTAGTAACTGGAAGGATACCAATCTTGGCTGTCTGACCTATGAAATAAAGACCATGATAGTTGGAAGGATCAAATGGAAACCACCGGAATTTACCCTTTCTACCAGAATAGTAAACACAAAAACAATACTATTAATATATCCCATCAGCTATACCAACAAAGACTTAAAAAATGTAGGGGTGGTGAAACCCTATTTGACTTTCCTGTTTGCACTGGCAAACAGGAAAGATAGATGTTGGAGAATGACTGTAGATTATCATAAATTTTATTAGATAGTGATTCCAATTGCAGTTGTGGTTCTAGATATAGTAACTTTAAGAGGAAAAAAAATCACTGTAGCTCATAGTACCTGGTATGTAGCTACTAACCTAGCAAATACTTTTTCTCCATTCTAATTTGTAAGGATCATCAGAAGCATTTTGCTTTTACCTGGCAGGGCCAACAGCATGTCTTCACAAACTTGCCTCAGGGCTGCATCAGTTCTCCTGTTCTCTGCCATAATATAGGTTGGAGAGACTTTGATCATCTTAATATCATCACACTGGTCTACTATATTAATAACATTATGCTGATCTTATCTGATGAACCAAAAGTAGCAGTAATTGAGATACCTTAACAAGATGTATGCAAATCAGAGAGTGGGAAATAAACTCCATGAAAATTCAGGGCCAAAATACATGAGTCTGGGAATCAAAAGCTAGAAACGGGAGTCGGTCCTTTCACTATTACATCTAATAGCCCACTCATAGAATTTTTGTTTCACATCCCCAACATTTTGAGCTCTGTTGATTTTGAAATCTTTATTCCCAAGAAAAGAATGCTTCCACCAAGGGACACAGTAGTTGCATTGGACTGGTAGGTGAAACTGCCTGGCCATTTTGAGCTTCTCATGCCAAAGACCCAACAGACAAGGAAGGGGATTACCTTACCTTCTTTGTGTAGATAGGGTATTGATCTCAATTACCAAGAAGGAATTGAATTGCTGCTGCACAACAGGAGCATGAAGGACTATGTTTGGAACATAAAAGATTCCCTGGGGCATCTCTAAGTACAGATATGTGTTGCTTAACGATGGGGATACATTCTGAGAAATTCATCATTAGGTGATTTTTGTCATGCAAACATCACAGAATGTACTTACACAAACCTAGATGGCATAGCTTGCTACATACCTAGGCTTATATAGTACAGCCTATTTCTCCTAGCCTACACACCTGTACAACACGTTACTGTACTGAATACTGTAGGCAACTGCAAGACAACGGTAAGGATTTGTGTATCTAAACATATCTAAGCATAGAAAAGGTACAGCAAAAATACAATATTATAATCTTATGGGACCACCATCATATATATGGTCCATGGTTTATGTGGCACATGACTGTACTTTCACATCCAATAGGAAAAGTTAATAGAAAACTTCAGCAACCAAGAAAGTCAAGGACACTGAAGATTCAGACCATGTCTTGACCTTGCCTTCCATGACTGTGAAACTTAGGAACTGAGCTGCACAGCAGGAGGTAAGCGACAGTTGAGCAAGTGACCCTCCATCTGTATTTACAGCCGCTCCCCATTGCTTGTATCATTGCCTGAGCTCCACCTCCCCCCACCACCCTGTCTGTGGAAAAATTGTCTTCCGTGAAACCGATCCCTGGTGCCAAAATGTTGGGGACCGCTGGTCTATGATATCTTAGTGCTGGTCTTTGTACCCTTTCTGTAACCTAATTAACAATACTGTATCTAGTTAACAGCTCTTTGTATTACATTCTGTCCATTTATATGAGTGTGGCCCTGGATGATAACAGACCCTTTGGTCCGTTTGAAATTTTGGAGCAAACCAGAGCCAGATCCCAAGTTTGCATCTCTTCTCCATCTATTCTCTCACTATAGATAATGTAGGTCATGGCTTTAAACCTTAGAAATAAGGCTTATTTATACAGTAATGAATTCATATTCCTACCTCTTGTCCTGGCCCATCATGAGAATTCTAGACATATATTTTACTGTCTGCTTGCTATCTCCACTTGACAGTTTAAGTATCTCAAACTTACCATGGCCAAAACAGGACTCATGATTCACTATATCTTCATACCACCCACCTCACCCACCCAAGCCTACTCCTCCCTAAGTTGTCTCCATTACAGTAAATTATACAACCATTCAGCCAGTTCCTCGAGTGTAAAAGCATAGAAATCAACCTTGATTTCTTTCTTTGCTTCACTTTTTTTTTTTGGGAGGAGGGGAGTCTTGCTCTGTCACCCAGGCTAGAGTGCTGTGGCATCAGCCTATCTCACAGCAACCTCAAATTCCTAGGCTCAAGCAATCCTCCTGTCTCAGCCTCCAGAGTAGCTGGGACTATAGGGGCACGTGACCACACCCAGCTAATTTTTTGTATTTTTAGCAGAGACAGGGTCTTGCTCTTGCTCAGGCTGGTCATGAACTCTTTTTTTCTTTTCTTTTCTTTTTAATTTTAATATAAAGGGGGGAGTGAGGAGGGAAGTTATGTTTCCTTGGTTTTTTTTTTTTTTTTTTTTTATAAATATTATTTCTCTGTCGCCCTGGGTAAAGTGCAGTGGCATCAATTGTAGCTCACTGCAACCTCGAACTCCTGGGCTCAAGTAATCCTCGGCCTCAGCTTCCCGAGAAACTGGGACTACAGGTATGCACCACCATGCCTGGCTAATTTTTCTACTTTCAGTAGAGACGGGGTCTCGCTGTTGCTCAAGCTGGTCTCAAACTCCTGATCTCAAGTGATCCTCCCGCCTTAGCCTCCCAGAGTGCTGGGATTACAAGTGTGAGCCACCGTGCCCGGCCAACCCTCACTCTCTGTAAGCAATCCATCAGGAAGTCTAATAAAAATATCTCCAAAATATATTTTGATCTTCAAAATATTTCTGTCTCTCACCATGTTCTTTATTACCTCTCTGGTCTAAGCTGCCAATTCTCTAATGTAGACATCTGCAACAGTCTTCTAAAAGTTACAGTTTCTCTCATTCTTGCCAATCTTCTACATTCTGTCCTCTATACCAGCAGCCAGAATGTTCTTTTAGAAACATAAATCAGAGCATTAAATCCCTCTGAAGCTTTCCCGACACACATATCTAAGGTGAACATGCCTTATGCTAGTCTACAAAACTTTACCAAATGAAGACCCTGTTCATTTCTCCGAATCATCTTATGCCACTCTCCTCGGCTTTCCTCCTGAGGCTGATGCATTTGTGAAGCTCCTAGAGCTTCATAGCAAGGGCCAACCTAAATAGGGGGAGATATGTAACAAAACCCTAAGGTTGACACCTCATGGCCAAGTAACCATTGGTCTCAGCCGTGGTTAACTGAGTATGTGCTACCCATTCCCACCCTGAGAGCAGCCTCTTCTTTAAGATGACTGTAGCTCCAGGAGAGCAATCCGACCCTCAATGCCTGACACGTCCCTTTTTATCAACTTCCACGGAATTACAACAAAGAGGAAACAGAGAAGTTGCTTGCTTGTGTCCTCTGTCATGCATCTGGGTGTTCCTCTTCCCAATTAAAGCTTTTGTCAGAGTGGATAAACCAAACTGTCTGAGTTTGAGTATAGATTGTGTTCGTCTCTGGCTGTTGAAATTTGAAGTCTTGCCCAAGTTTCCAGCAAAAGATCAGGGCCCAGAAGAGAGCCTGTGGGTTTCTCTTTTCTTTGTCAAGATTTATTCTTTTTGGTAATTGTGGTTGTTTATTTAAACTTAATAATGAGATAATAACTAGACACTTCCGTTTCACTTTGTATTGGAGACACAAGAAAGGAGATCTGCGTCAGTTTGTTTGTCAATCAATCACTACTCATCAGGGAAGTTAAAAAAGAAAATAAAAGAATAAAGTAAAATTTCCAAGCTCTGCCTCAAAACCGTGACATCAGAATTTTCTAGTCTGGAGAGATGTTTATGTGAAATTAAGTTTTTAAAATGTCATCAGTGATTCCAATGTACATCCTGTAAAACAGTGGATGTTTCACAAAGCTTCCTGCATTATTTAAATGTCTCTGCCCTCAAAGGAGCCACATGAAACTCCAACTTGAATCACAGACTTCACGCCCCCACAGCCTGTCATTTGAAAGTTGAGGGAGAGCGCCAAGAGAGGTAAGCAGCCGTCTTCCCCAGCCCACGCAGCTTCCTGGTGGCTGGAGCCTCACCTGAATGAATGGTACAGAGGGAAGGCAGAACCGATCACATCATGTGATCACGGCTGGACCAATCAGAGAGACAGAGAGAGAGAGGCAGAGAGATAAGACTTCCAGCAATAAGGAAAGTTCCGAATAGACTATAAAGAAGGAAATGAATATGGATAATTTTAAGACAGTCAGGTCAGTATGGAGGGAAGGAATAAGGGCATTCCCCTGCCACCCACCCCCTCCATGGCTATGATGAATTTTTCCAACGAAGGTAAATGCTACCTGGCAGGCTTGCCGGAAGAATGGGAGGGTAACATCTGGTGAGGGATAAAAATAGAAAGTATTATTGGGCTTTTTGAGGCTGCTCACTTGAAAGAAGAGCATAAATCATTTCTTTGCCCAGAGCCCTTATCTGTTCTTTATGCCTTTGACTGTGGGTGTGTGGCAGGTGGGGAGGGTCGGGGCTGGTGAGGGAAGTTCTCACAGGCGGAAATCCCCTCTTGGTCGTGCATCCATTTGAGGGAGTTAGGGGTTGTAGCTCTAGTATCCCTTTGGGGGGAAACATTTCCAGAGGATAACCGAGAAACAGACATGAATGAGCCGGAGGGAGAGGAGAAGCACGGAGAGACACAGGCTGGTACAATGAGAGAAACAGGAAGTCCTACAGGGGAGAAGGAAATATGACAAGAGAGAAGGAATGGGATGGAACTCGTCATACTCTAAGATCCATCTTATGCCTCGCTGAAGTTGTTTGTGACCCACTGGGTCTCTGGGTGCCCTGGCACGTTGCTTCCACACGTCCTGGGGCTTAGTCCTTTTTGTCCAGTGCTTATGGTGGGGTCCTCCCAGGGTTTTGGTCAAAAATTTGGGAGTGGATTGGAAGGAGGGGCTGAGGAACTCTGGTAGTCCTCAGCTACCTACTCATGACCCACCGACACCGCAAAGGTTCCCCTATACCTTGATTTCTCCCTCCGGGCTGAAAACCTGGCATTTTATTCACCTTCGACTTCCAGCTCTCTCCCCTGCGAGCAGCCAGGCTGCTGAGATTTTCTTTCATGTGCTTCTCCTCTTAGTCAGCACAAAGGCCTCTATTCTGTTCAACTGATATCCTGCTCCTCTCCCTACAGTCAACATTTCTTTAGCCTTAATCCCTTAAAATCCCCTTAAACAACTCAAAAGCAATAAAGAGATAGTTCTTGGTTACATTTCTCCCCTTTGCTTTGTTCTTCCTAAACCTGTTCTCAGATTGCAGGCCAGAAGGTCTTTGTGTGAATGTTGACTCATCTCGTTCATTCTAATGAGATCACCGACAGCATAAACCGGGTGGCTGGCTGCTCTGAGCAGGCTGGGTGTTGGGTGACAGAGCTGTCTAGTTGTGGGACTGAGCTTCCTGGTGGGGGAGGGGCTCCTGGGTCCCGGACTTTGCAACATCAGTCACTTCCAGTAGCCTAAAGGCATGATCTTTGGATACTGCCGGCCGGCTTATCCCCAAGTGACCGGATCTCTTCTGTCCTCCCGCTAGAGTCCCCAAACACCTACACCTGTAAGAGCGCTGGCAATCTGGCTCCCATCTCATTCCCTAGGGGTTCATATTACAGGCTCATGTGGAAATACACATGTTACTCATTACACTTTAATTCTGCTTCTTAGCATAAAGGTGTGTGATAGAAATTAGCTAGGACAGATACATTTTGATGAAGAAAATAAATAAGGCCTGGGACTATAGCTGAGGATGACAAGCCTTGGTTGAGTGAAAAAATAGAAAATGCAGCATTCAGTCCATGGGAGCCTGGGGCAGGGCACTTGCTAGAGAAGGGTAGATTTGGGCAAAGCCCACTGCTTTGCTAAACCTAGGAACCTCGTCTGTAAAATGAGGAAAATAGAATGTTGCTAGGTGATATTGGCATGTATAGACCAACAACAGGTAAATGAACTGGATCAATATATGGGCTATAAGATATTGGTAGCCCAGATAACAAAACAAACTAGGAAGGGAGTGTTAGCACCTGGATGCTGTGTGTGCATGCATGAGTACGCACAATCGAATTAACTCTAATCATGCGGCACAGTGGTCAACAGCCATGGGACAGAGAAGGAAACAGGGGCGCAGGGTTGGGGGAGAAGGCAAAATTCTACCCAAATCAAGCAAGCGAAGGTTATAAAGGCAGTTAATGTAAAATAAAATACATATATATTTACAGTCACACATATGTATACATACCCAAGCATACACATATGTATATGTGTATATATGTGTCTGTAGTTATATTTATATGTGGAAGGGAATGAATGGATAAAGAGATTGAGTGAAGGTGATACACAAAAAGATGTAGGCTCGAGAAAAAAATCTCCAAAATAAGAAGGGGCTCTGTGCATTAACCTGTGTCTCAGGTAGCATCAGTCTGAATATGGTGCCTGTATCTGCACACTGGCCTCCTGCCTTTAACCAATAGCCTAATACTTGACCATGTCATGGACCTGAATCTTCAACCCAATAATTTCAGCCTTTCTAAGTGCTAAATGCACTTCCCTGTATTGGTAAGGAATTTTGCAAATATGGGGAGGTAACAAAATAAGAATTTAGATTAAGTAATGGAAACCCACAATATTAATATTAAGTAGCTTTGCATTGTTTCCAAATTTACCTAGAACCTAGTTTCATGCCTTTAATTTTAATTAAAAATTAATTTTAAATATGAGAAACATAAAAGAATTAGATTTTAAACATGTTTGAATGGTTAGTGAAGAATCCGATTATAAAGTCTTATAGGTTTTGTTTATTAGATTTAAGACAGTTATTTGGAATCTTAGAGATAACTCTTAGAACCAGCTTGTCAATTTTTAAAAAATATCTTTTTAGGTTTTTTATTGATATTGTCTTGTATCTATAGATCAATGTGGAGAACAGACTTAACAACATTGCTCTTCTATTCTATGAATATGTAGATCTCTCCATTTACTAGTTTTCTTTAATTTCCTTTTGTAATGTTTTATAGTTTTCCATACACGAATCTTGCACATCTTTAATTACATTTATTCCTGAGTATTTTATTTATTATAATTTAAATGATGTCATTTAAAAATTTCACTTTCTAAGTGTTCATTACTACAACATAAAATGCAAGTAATTTTTGTATATTCATATTGTGCTATACAATCTCGCTAAATTCAGTAATTAGTTTTCCTAGCCTATTTGTAGATCCTTTAGGAATTTTTAGGTAGGTAAACATGTCTGCCAACAAAAAAAAGTTTTACTTCTTCCGTTCCAGTCTTTATAACCTTTATTTCTTTTCTTGTCTTGTGGCAGTGGTGAGGACCTCCCAGCACAATGCTAAATAAAAGTAGCTAGAGTGGACATTCTTGCCTTGTTCTTAACGTTAGGTAAAAGTGTTGTAATTTCACCACTATGATATTAGACATAGGTTTTTACTAAATGGCCTTAACGTGATTGAGGAAATGTCCTTTCATTCTTAGTAGGGTGAGGGTTTTTATCATGCAGGCATGTTGAATTTTTTCAAATGCTTTTTCTGCATCTATTGATAAGATTGTATGGTTTTTCTCTTGTATTTTATTTTCTCTTTTATTTTACTAAGATGGAAAATTACATATTTTTGAATTTAAAATGTTAAACCAACCTTTCATTCCCAGGAAAAAACACATTTTGTCATGATATGTTATCCTTTTAATATATTTTTACATTTGATTTGCTAAAATTTTGTTAAAGATTTTTTTCATGTGTACTCATGAGGTATACTCTATAGTTTTCTCTTCCTATGATCAGTGTCTGGTTTTACTACCAGTGTAATGCTGGTCCCATAAAATGAACTGGTAAGTTCTCTTTTCTCCATTATCTGATAAAGTTTGTGTGGGATTCTTTTCTAAAGGTTGCTAGAACTCACAGGTACACTAGTACCCCCTTACCAGCGGTTTTGCTTTTCAGTTTCAGTTACCTACAGTCAGCTGTGACCTGAAAATACTAAAATGAAAAATTCAATAAATAAACAATTCATAAGTTTTAAATTATGTGCTGTTCTGAGCAGCATGATGAAATCTCTCAATGTCCTGCTCTATCCCACCCAGGACATGAATTATCCCTTGGTCCAGCAGATCCATCCTGTATATACTACCTGCCCATTAGTCACTTATAAGCTATCTCAGTTATCAGATTGAAAAAACCTAGTATATATAGGGTTTGGTACTACCTATGGTTTCAGGCATCTTCTGGGGATCTTGGAACATATTCCCTGAGGATAAGGGGGAAGTATTGTAAAATCATCTGGGTCTGGAATTGTGAGAAGTTTCTCAATTATGGAATCAAAATTTGAATATGATATTAGGCTATTCAAATTTTCTATTTATTCTTGAGTAAGTTTTGTAAATTTGTGTCTTTCTAGAAATTGATTTTTTATTATCATTTGAATGCCTATGAAATATCCAGCAGTGTCTCCTCTTTCATCCCTGATTTTGGTAATTCGTATCTTCCCTCTATTTTTCTTGATTAGCCTAACTAAAGTTTTATCAATTTTATTGATCCTTCAAAGAACAAGCTTTTGGTTTTATTGTTTTTCTCTATTCTTTGCTCATTTTGTTTTTCATTGGTTTCTGCTCTTATTTTCATTACTTCTTTCTTCTACTTATTTTGGGTTTAATTTGTTGTTCTTTTTCTAGTTTCTTAGGATGGGAGTTTAAATCATTCATTTTAGGTCTTTCTCCTTTTCTAAATGAAATATTTAGTTTA
The DNA here is from genome assembly GCA_963575035.1 of Avahi laniger. Taxonomy (NCBI): domain Eukaryota; kingdom Metazoa; phylum Chordata; class Mammalia; order Primates; family Indriidae; genus Avahi; species Avahi laniger. The sequence goes on along the minus strand of CAUYSK010068730.1, from coordinate 1,910 downwards.
ATGCTATATTTCCCTTTAAGCATGGCTTTAGCTACATTCCACAAATTTTAATACATTATATTTTTATCATTTAGCTCAAAATGCTTTCTCATTTCCAATGCGATTACTTTCTCAAGCCAAGAATTATTTAGAACAGTGGTTCTCAACTGGGCAACAGGGAATATTTGGCAATGTTTAGAGACATTTTTGATTGTCACAACCGTAAGGGTACAACTGGCAACTAGTGGATAGAGCCAGGGATGCTGCCAAGCTTCCTGCAGTGTACAGGGTCGCCTCCCACTACAAAGAATTTTCCAGCCTAGGGTCGATAAACCCTATATAAGACTATGTTGTTTAATTTCCAGATATACTGATTTTTCTTAGTTATTTTTATGATTGTCAATTTCTAATTTAATTTCATTGTGATCAGAGGAATAGTTGATATGATTTTAATCTTTTAAAATGAATTAAAACTTGTTATGTGGTCTGGGGTGTGTTCTATTTGGGTGAACATACCACGTGGACTCGAAAAGAATGTGTGTTCTACAGGTGATGGGTAAAATGTTCTATAAATATCAAATAGTTCAAGGTGTTTGATAGTGATTACATTTTGTCTGTGTGTTTGCTGATTTTTTTTTTGTCTGATTTTTCTGTTAGTTGCTGAGAGAGAAAGAGAGAGAGAGGTGTTAACATTTTAAAGTGTGATTATGAAATTATCTACTATTTTTTATTCTGGCAAATTTTACTTTATGTATTGTGAAGCTCTGTTATTTGGTGCACACATATTTATGACTATTGTCTTCCTGATGATCTTTTTATTTTTATAAAATGTTCCTCTTTATCTCTAGTAGCACTTTTTGTCTTAAAATATATTTTATCTGAGAATACTGTGGCCACTTCAGCTTTATTCTGCTTACTGTTTGAATGGTATGTACTTTTTCATTTGCTTTCAGCCTCTATGTGTCTTCTAAAGAAAGAATATAGTCGGCGTCTTAGTTAGCACAGGCTGTCATAACAAAATACTATGGATTGGGTGGGTTAAACAGTGGAAATTTATTTTCTCACAGTTCTGGAGGCTATGAAGTCCAAGATCAAAGTGCTGGCCAATTCAGTCCTGGTGAGGGCTGTCTTCTGACTTCCAGGTGGCGGCCTTCTCCCTGTGTCCTCACATGGTAGAGAAACTCTGGTCACTCCTCTTATAAAGACACTAATCCTATTGGATCAGGGTTCCACCCTTATGACCTCATTTAACCTTAATTATTTCCTTACTCCAAATACAGCCACACTGGGAGTTAGGGCTTCAATATATAAATTCAGGGGGACACAATTCATAGGATCTTGCTTTTTTATTCATTTTGATGATTTCTACCCTTAGTGGTTATCCTGGGGATTACAACATACATTTTTATTTTTTCCAAAGTCTGCTTATAGTTACTCTTGCTCTACTTCACGGAAAAATTCAGAAACCTTGTAACTGTATAGGTCCCTATCACTTTTATCTCCTTTATATTATAGTTGTTGTATGTTATATATCTACACAGGTTATAAACCCCACAAGAAAATGTTACAATTTTTGCTTTCAACAGTCACATTATAAAGAAATTAAAAATTTGTCCACTTCCTCCACATTTTCCAGTTTGTGTGCAGAAAGGTTTTTGTAATATTCATAAATTATACCTTGTATCTCCACAGCATCAGTTGTAACTTCTCCTTTTTTGTTCATGATGGAGCTTATTAAGGATTTTTCTTTTCTCTTTTTTGTTAGTTTAGCCAAAGGAGTGTCAATTTTCTTTATTTTGTCAAAGAACCAACTTTTTGTTTTATTAATCTTCCGTATAGTTTCCCTGTTGTCAATTTCATTTAGTTCTGATTTGATCTTACTAATTTCCCTTCCTTTGCTGGGTTTGGGGTTGGTCTGTTCTTCTTTTTCC